>JAJONQ010000981.1:0-34373 GCA_036250385.1 Solanum microdontum | reverse complement strand
TAGTTAGTTAGTTAGTTAGTTAGTGCCTTCAATTTTTTAAATATGTCTTGAGTTTTTTCTTAATTATTATATGGTTAAGGCACAAGTACCCCCTGGACTATTGTAACATCCCGCCTTAGGAATAGCTAAATTTAGAAAGAACTAATTTGTAAGGAGCTAATTTGAAATTTGTTCAAGTTAAGCTTAAGTTGTGAGTTTTGGGTCAACTTCAAACGACCATAACTTTCAGTACATGATGAGTTAGGTGGCCCATAAGATATCAAATGAATGGTCTTGGAATCCTCTTTCCAACACCACCAAGTTAGCTAAATTTTGAGTTTGGATGAGGGAGATATGCCCGTTTGAAGTCATACTGTCTAGTTAAGGAAATTTACCTAAATTAGTGAGGGGTATTTTGGTCTTTTCCTTACCCCATCAGCTTTAAACGTTTTTAGTAACTAGTTTTTTGACACGTGTGTTGCACGTGATTACCAATTCAGAAAATGTATGTTATAGTAAACAGTATTTCTTATTTAAGCAATAATTTTAATAATAAGCTTTGCACAAAAGAATATTGCAGATTCTTTTGTGAATGTTGTCACGACCCAGACCATTCGTGATTGGCACCCACACAAACCCTCCGGTGGGAGAACCATTACTACAACCCAAACAAACAAATTTTATGAAAACTAAGGCATTTAAAGATACGGAAGCAGGTTTCAATGACTATAAAAATGGAGTCCCCATAAACTCCAAGGTTTTAACAAACAACTAACCAAACTATTGCGGAAGAACAACCCCTAGAACCTGAAAGTCATTGTACCAAAACTGTACTAACGACAAGTCTAAGAAAAAGGTGTACAACCCCGAAACTAAACAAACAGCTTAAATAAATAGTCTGAGTCCAAAAAGAGTGTACTTCAAAAAGAGAGAACCATGGTAGCCTGAAAGAACCGGGTCACCCTTAAATCCGGTCACGATCAATAGTCACTTAGCTGAGGTCTATCAATAGCTGCCTAAAGATGCCCTATACTTAACAAAGAACAAGCAAGTGCAGTATCAGTACACAACCACTGTGTACTGGTACGATCACACGGCTATCCCAATAGGTGAAACACATGCAAGTAACCACAACATTATAAAACAAGCATATACCGAACATATACAATATAAGTCATCTTTTCCAGATTAATGTAGCATCCCACGTTCTCAATAATACACATTGGTTATCAATTAAGAGCAACATACAGTCTTTCAATATCAATCATGATTAGATATGAACGTAATCATCACAAGTAGATACACAACACAATTCAATCGTCCTCTCACGGAACCCAATTCAATGGCCCTCTCATGGAACCCACACCCAATCTATTAGCATACCAGAACGTCGTACCCGATCCAATGTTTATGCCAGAACGTGGCAACTGATCCTATGTTTATGCCAAAACGTGGCAACCGATACAATGTTTATGCCGGAACGTGGCAACCTATCCAAATTAGTGTGTCAGAACGAAACACCTGATCCATTCTATCATGCCCTAAACTAGAGAAGGTGTGACTAGCACTCGACACCTTATGCAATCGAGTTAGCCACTGAAACATACCAACTGACTCAACTAAAGGCAACATCTAAAACACTACGACTGTACCCTTAATATCATAACCTAAATATCGGTAAGTCATTTAGATGAAGGTAGACAAGCCAAAGATACTAAGGTACTAGCTAGCCGACAAGGCTGCAAATGAAAATACACACACACATACATATCTATACACGCCAAGCCTATGTGGCTGGAATAGAAGCCGTAGAAAGAAACCCAGAATATTGTGTCCACAATAGACTCTATGAGTGACATAAGCACTGGTCGGGATAAGGCCCCGATTATACCCAAACTGTACAATAAAAGTAACACCCTATGAAAGCTCCAGGAAGAAGTGGAGGTTACCAACTCACAACTGAACCCCGAATCCTAGCAGAGGGGTCAATCAGAATCCCTACCTGAACCTGCACGCAAGAAACAAAAATGCGTCCCCAGGCAACGGGACATCAGTACGAATAAAAATGTATTTATATGTAAGGCAGAAAATAGAATAATAAATAGGTGTTGTCATATGGTAATAAAGATAACTATGATAGCCTCCATGGCTGACATCCTACCTTATATAAATTAAATTTGCATGGTATGTTTGCATATTCGTATGTCATGAATACATATATATAGATGCAAATGCATGTCATACCCAACCAAGTGCTAGCAATGGTGGTGTCTTCCGGTAGCGAACCGGCATCATATTCGCCAACTTGTGGCCATTTGTATCTCATACGTATAAATATAGGCAATAGGCCCCATACCTTCCGATTATAGCTCGGAAGTAGAATGCATAGCATGCAATGTCATGGATTTGTAATGCATTTGTTACCTGAATCATGTTGCCAATCTTGGCTCGTTGGTACTCTTGTCCTCATAATCTCGTAATCTCTTTCGTATCACATGTAAACATCTCGTAAAACCTCATATACTTGTAGATTAAACTGGAACACTTAACTTGGATTTAGAAAGGCAACTTAAACTTGAGGATGTTAATAAAGAGCTAAAAATTCTTCACTTAGTATCTATATATGTTTCCTTTGTAGTTTGTAAAAGAAGGTATTTCAGAAAAACCCGTACTTTAGTAGTTTAAACATACGATTTACGCTTAACAGTTTTGGAGATTGATATTTTATTTTAATGTTTTCAAAAAAAATATAAATTAGCATGGAAGGAGGGTTGATTTCATATTGATACTGTTCATCCCTAATCTTCTTAAGCTACTACACCTAAAGAAGAAGAAGAATTTGTACACATGGACCTATAGTCAAGAGAATCAACAAAATGACATAAAGACGTCAAATACCCTATCTAACCGAACGAGTAGAATAGCAACATAATGGAGTCACAAAAGTACGCCAGCTACAATCTCAATGCCTTTCACAAAAGGTCTTTCTAGAAATAGAGTAGTAAAACAATATTTGACAATTTAGGATTCAAAAATTCGTTCTCAAAGGAAGTATAGTGCTTAGCCTTAACATACCTCGATTTTGGGTCTTGTTGTATCAATATGGATTGTACCCCCTTCCTTACAGTATGTAGTCTACAGAAAATCATGTCACACAACTATTACAGGCACAATATTAACACGTCAGGGTCAAAGTAGCAAAATAGAGCTCACTAGCAGAGTGATTGGCTCGCCAAACCATTTTTAATTGTATGCTTCATCACCTTGTCTTCTCCAAATTACAACCTCAAATTAATAACATAACATACATTTTTGCAGAAGCTATTAACAAGTGGAGGCCTACACAATAGTCAACAACAACTAAATAGAGTATGCCTGCACAACAATTAAACCTAAGCGTATCGCCACACCCCTCTTTTCCAACCCAATATAACCATAACCAAATCTTAACCACGAGTCTTCAAACCATTAAAGCCATAAAAAAATATGTATAATACAATCCTATAATTGTTCAATATAACCATAATAACTTGAACTCACCGCTTCCAATCATCATCCTATACGTTTGTCCAATAATTACATTTGGAATCATGTCTTTCTCTTCATATGCAATAAGAGCTTAAAAGGACAAAACCTAAACTTAAACTTGATGGAGCTTGCAGTACATTAACATGTCTTGTCAATAACAAACAGTCTCCTTAAACTCAAGACGTTGATCCAAGAAGAAACAATTTGAAAATTGCAATGCAATAATAGAACCAACATTACACTAATTTATGTAACAATTAAATATCCATCTATACTTCTTCCTCTCTTCCAGACTCATATCAACAAGAACCACACACATACAAAGCATTTCCAAAAATATTCCAGCAACAACAATATCAGAAAATCCTTCAAAACAGCCCAACATTACGTAACTATCCAAATACGATTTTTCCAGCCGTCTATTCGTCTTGCTTATATAGCATAGCTATAACTTGGACTTACTCAATAAAATGAAGGGTGAGAATTATTACCTCCAAAAAACAGCAACACCACATAAAACGAGACTCTTTCACCATGAAGAATCCTTCAAATCACAACCAACGAAGAGGAAAGAAATAACACAATCTCTATGAACGATCCGAGGGTGAAACCACGTTGAAATCTTGTAAATATTTGCTTGGATGATAGGGGAACCTTTAGAGATAATTTAGGACTGTTTTATTCTTATTTTGGTCGAAAATAATGAGATAAAACGAAGGGAAATCTGATCTTATAAAGCTAAACCGACATATGGGCTAGGGGCCCACCTTCACGTGCCTGCTTGTGCAGTCTTACTAAAATCTAAATATCTCTCAATTCTGAAGTCGTATGGTCAAATGATTTAGTGCGTTGGAAAGTAGACTCATAGACCTTCGATTTCATATATTGGGGTTCTTCTAAAGCTTTATTGATTGGGAGAAAAGCTCCGAGATATTTAACCCAAATTTCAGAAGGTTTATCAAAGACACTTACTCTAAGCTTTGCCAACTTTTTATTTCTCAACTTGCTTGACTTCAAAACTTAACTTACGATCATTGGGCGAATATATCACCTTATAAAAACATCCTTATTAGCATATAAGACACTCTTTGTCTTATCCCCAAAGGTACCGATTAACTTAAGCGTTCTGAATGGGCGGGGTGTTAGAATAGACATTCTTTAACTCGAACATGTTTAAGGGCATCCTTGACCCATAACGTTAGTCTAATTCTTTGGTTTTTTATTTTACCTATCCTTTGCAACCTTATTCTCCTGAAATGATACACCAAGTCATATAAGCCTCATACACTCATTCAATGATACACATTTTATGCGAAAGAACCACGGGGTCTCACACATTCAACAAACCACAATCACAATTACAATGTATATTCTCACAATCATACCACAAGAGGTGATTCATGGCATACATTTGTTCAATTATCCTCATTTACGATTAGGGTGATCAATAATGCAACATTCGCATACATACATGCATTATAATGAGCAATTACAAACATATATCACACCAACATGAAATCGCAACCATCACCTACCTCGAATCCAAGCTTGAATCCTCTAAGACACTTGAATCTTCCTTTCTGGATTTTTCCCGCTTGTTCGTGGTCTAAAAATATACAATTAACACAAGGATCAACAATCAAAGGTCTAATTATCCGAATTATAACAAACCCAATAACCCTACACCAACCCAAGATCCTAATACCCAATTTAAGGCTTTTTCCACCATTAGTTTCAGATCAAAACCCTTCCCCAACAATAATTACCCACGAATTTACATTCTACGGATCGAAAAATGGATTCAGGGAGTGAAATCCTTACCTTTAGCCTAAAGAATGGTGGAAAACTGTCAAGAAAACCCTTGTGGTTGTTCCTTAGCTCTCAAAGTCAAAAAGTTCAGAATAAAACATTTTTGGGGTTTCTTTTCGACTTAAGTCGCGAGGGTCCCGCCGACCCATAGCGGCCCCGCCCTGGCGGGATAAATCCCGCCCTAGCGGCTTGCATAGAACAAGTGAGCAAAATTAAGAATTCCAAACCCCCATTTCACAACACGCCTTCCTCCCATGACACTCAGAAAATACCATTTCACGCTAAGATCAATTTCGAAAGTTCTACTCACCTGAAATCAATTATGTAAAGTCGTATAGGTTCCTTAACGTCTTTGCTATCTAGTCATGTGATCAAAATCATAATTAGATTTCTCATTGGTAAGATTTCCCTAGACCTCACTGACTCCAAATTCATCCAAATCTGGACTAGGCTAGGAAATCCACAGTTACTACTCAAATATTTCCTGGCCCCAATTCTTTCCCCATTGGCTTTTCTATAACGACGCGAATAGGTCATTACAATAGAAACCAATTTACCCATCACTTGTCCTTGAGTGACAAACTAGGAGAAAAGGGCTAAAGCAAGAATAAAGTATTATCTGAATCATCGAATAACTGGGAATACTTGTCCCACATGTTTTTTATGTCGACTCTGGGCTGCTACAAGCTCAGATTGGATACTTCTCACCTTACCCTGAACATCTTTCACCAATTCAACCCTCAAAGGTTTCACATCATCAACCTCAAACCAACCAATTGAACACCTACACATCCTCCCATACAATGCCTCAATGAAGTCATATCAATACTCGAGTGATAAATATTGTTGTATGTAAACTTAACTACAACAAAAGCGATTCCCAGCAACCACCAAAGTTGATCGTACACAAATCTACAACATGTTATCAAGGACCTTGACACAATCATCTGGACGAATCCTTTAGAACTTAAGCATGATAAAATTCCAAGTCAATACTAGCTACAAATAGAAGTAAACCTGAATCCAACACACACTCATAATACCCAAACAATCATAGTTCTTAACAATATCTCCATCCCACAACATAAATTCCCATGAGCTTAAGTTATAACAAATTTGATATTTTGAAATCAAATACTCATCGAGGGATATGTCCAAGCATACAACCCCTCCAACAAAACTATCGAAATGCTAGATTTCGTAATTGTAGATTACCTCTTAAGAACAGTAGAATTGGACCCAATGATCCCCAAATTCAACCACACATAATCGATACATGACCTCGACAACTAGAGGAATATTAAGATTGCCGGACAACCACAAATACACATGGTAGCTCTTCTATAAATTCTCATAAGCAAGGTGGTACATGTAGAACCACTAAAATACTTTAACAACTCCAAGACAACACCAATTATGTCATTCAAAATAACCAAATCTTCCCAATCTTCCCACTCAAACAAGAGAACATCACAGGATTTGGTACCCCTGATCTAACACTATAGATCCACCCACAAAAGTGAAAACACACTAGAGCATAGGTAGTGAATCATACTCACAACACTAACAGCCATCATAAACACTCCGGCCTTTTACCTTATTATAAACCAAGACTTTTAAAAATTAAACCTTTAGAGTTAAAACTTGTAAAGTAACTAACACACCCAAGAATCTAGTCTAAAAAGGTACAAGAGCTACTAAGAGTACAAGCTGGACATAATTAATAAAAGACACAGCTCCCACCATGCGGAAGGAAAAGTAGAAGCTGTTGGAGGATTCTTCATCTTCATCTAATGAAACATCACCAACCTGCATCCAGACTATGGCAAAGACACAGCAAGAGTAGTATCAATACAAACCACACGTACTGGTAGGCATCATCGGTCAACCCGACGCCCACCACATAACATAAGAAAACAACTAGTAGGAGCATGCAACAAAACCCCTCTCTTCTCTACCTTTACCCCCTCTCGAAATACATTCGAATCACGCTAGTACTCTAACTACTAACCACCTTCTCGATCAACCTACTACTATGTTCTTGATCATAGCCTAACCATTCTAGCACATAGAAAGTCCCCCAGATACAACTACACACATTCCAACTAACTGCATCACGTCATACCCTTACTTCCTCTTCATATTACCCAGTCATGGCCACATAGTATATTACGTCAAGCTTTCTACTAACCACAAATACCTTTCTCCAAAGTGAGATCCACCTAAGCACTTACATCATGTACACTACCCCCACTCCTTGCCAATACAACAAATGACGCCTTTTACTTGGACATTAACAATTCTTGAAACGTTGACTCCTTACCTACCATATCGCATCCCGATTGGGTATGCCCCTTCCGGTTCACTCAACATCAAGGTACATATCAAGTTTACTCAACATAGAAGTATAATCAAACATAATTCCTCACAACCATAAACAACTCTGGTAAATACAACATCAATTATCATTACGACAAGGTATAGTTTCACAATCCTCAAGGCATACAATTATGTCAAATCATTGGTCCACTCAGGGAACCTAAACCTAAAATGTTAGCATACCAATGGTACCTGATCCACAATCACAATCATAATGTATATCAATCCAATCATGCAACAAGAGTTATTCACAACATATAGTTCTTCGTTCGTACTTATTCGCCTTAAGTGTGATTAACCAGCTTCGTTCACATACATGCACATATTACAATGAAGCAAGAACAATATACCACACCCAATCATAGAATCACAACCATCCCAATTAACTACTCACTAACGTATATCATGTAAGCATTAATTAAACCATACCTAGCCTTAGCTCATCATCTAAGGCTTCTTCCTAGGATTTAACCATATTTTGTTTGGTGCATGAAGGCCAACGCATAAATCCTACAGTTGAGTTACATATATTACGCAGTGAACACAGATTTATAACTACTCAATTCATAAAACCTAGCCTCCCTGGGCACCAAGCAGCTGCACAGAGTTTTGGTCTTCGATTCTTGTTTTTGGGATTTGTGACGGTGATCTTGACCAGAAATTCGCAATCCATCGACATCTTCACACTAGAAATCTCTCCCTCTCTCTTTCCCAAGCTTGGAGCAGCTTTTTGGGGGGTTTCTAGGGTGTTTTGCGACTAATTTAGGTATTTTAGTAAGAAGGAGGAAGTAAGATTTCGCGTTATTTACATTATGTCTCGCCTATCCCACTCTAGCGCCGCCACCCTATCGGCATCTGGCCCGCTTTGTCCGGGCAGTGGTCCTAAATTTTTTCCAGATTTTTGTTTCTCCTAAATAACGACGGTTCAAGTCGTTACAATGAGGTGGGAATTTTTGGACTATTTGATTTACTTTTTACTTATCTTTATATGTTGTGTGTGATTTCAATGTTTTGTAATTTGTGTGGAGCATTGTGTTGTGTTTGACATCTATTCTATTTTCTCAAACAACCAGTAGTGTTTCGGTATTATTATTCTTGCTACCTTATGAGGGAAGGTGAAGGGATCTCCTTAGAATGGTATGTTTGACCTCAAATACATATTAAGAATCTAGTGTCAGCGAGGAACTTGGAGCTTTTTATTCAAGCTTATTGGCATCCTGATTTTTGGACTACCACAATTCTTATTAAGAATGTTGATTAGGACTTTGCTCATTGTGCTGCGATTAATAACACATTTTTTTGTCTTATAAGTAGTTTATTGTCAATACACATTACTAGAATGATAACATATTCTAAGGTACTCAAGATTTAAGATGGTATTCTCTTGGCTGCTGACATGGGAGGTTAGCTTCTATATCATAGATTTAATCCCAATTAGTGCTCCTCTTTTTTTCTTTCAAGAAAGTATGTGTTGCATGGTTTTTTTACCAGAGAAAAAGGATATAGCATTGAAAGACCCTCCTAAAGAAATTCTCTTCAGAAATTTTAATATCATCAGCTGTTAAATACTCTCTCTGTCCCAAAATAGTATTAAATTGGATTAATTCATTTTTCTAAAATAAAAATTTAGATATTGAAAAAGTATATAGGAAGTACTACAAGTTGTAATTGTTTTCATATTAATATGGTGAAAGAGTTCACATTAAAATGTTGGTCAAAGTTTATGAAGTTTTACTCTAAAGAAGCAAAATGTGACAAGTATTTTGGGACAGAGAGAGTAATAACTAATTTACTCATGACAAAAAGTTGTTGTAGTGCAACCTTGGAAGGAAAGAGTGTGTTTTCCAAATTCTGAACTTTGGATTTAATAATGGCTGGAAATGTTACCCCCATAAACATGTTATTTAGAATATGGAGAATGGAAAAGTGCTCGACTAGTGCATGATATTTGTTTTCTCCAAATTGATCTTATACTTGTTGACAGTGAATGTTCTATCCAGTGTTCCTCAAAAGGTTCTAAAATTATTTAGGTTGTTCTAGTCCATGTCAGAACATATGACTATGAGAGAGTAATTTGGGAAAACCCTCTTGGGGCATGTAGACATTATTCACATTCTATTCCATCTCACCTTTCTTCTTCTAATGTCTATTCCATCTCACCTTTCACCATTAATTCATTAAGTCAGTGTTGTTTTGGAACTCTTGACAACCAAATTAATTTTATTTACTAGGGAAGTACTTTCCCCAACTAAAATTTGAGTTTGGCTCATTGTGCTTCCCTTTAATGATATTGTTGTTAGTTTTGTTTATTGCATTTGGGTATTATTGTAGAGTTGGAGAATTTGTATGATAACCTCAACTAATTTGTGACTAAGACATATTTGATTGATATCATAACTTGCAGTTTACACAGTAAATATCTATATCTACTAACTATGCAAATATTCGGCACAATGTTTTTTTATATATGAGTTGATGCTTTATTGAATATACACTATTTTTTCTTATTAAGTGTTATGCTTGCTTCATTTTTCTTCTTTTATTTTTACTTGGATTTGATACACTTGAGCTGAGGGTCTTTTGAAAACAGTCTCTACCTCCACGAGGCATTGGTAAAGTTTGTGTACACTCTACCTTCCCTAGACCTCACTCAGTAGGTTTCACTAGGTATGTTGTTGTTGCTAGGTGATATTTGATGTTCTTGAAAACACATTGAGCAAACTCCAGGTCAATATTGTAGAACTTGGAGTGTAGGATCTAGTTAGCCTAAGTAATTTACATGTTCTTTTTTCTTTACTGAAAAGAAAATATTTTCATAAATTAATTAAAGTTGAGTCACAAGCATATATGGGATATAATTGAATACACTTCAAGAAAAAAGATTTGTGTATTAACCATTTTTCGCATTTATGATTGTATTCTGAATTGTTTTTTTTTCTTTTTAAAGATGCAGATTCTATTGAAACCAAGAGAGTTCATGGAAAGAAAGAAAGGTCTTGAGAAATGAAGTAGTCTATGGAAAAAATTATATGAGACAAGCAATTGGTAAAGGGAGGTGTGTAAATGTAGTTTCATCAACAAATCTATAAAGTTGGGAATAACATCTCAAAGTTTTGATTCACTCAAAACAACTGAAGCTCATAAGATAGGAGAAAGACATAGTGGTTAAATTACATTGTATTGTATTGTTCAACATACTCACATCTTTGTAATAAATTGACTACATTTGTGACAAAACATTTGTATTAGAATTGTCTTTTGATTAACAATAAAATCTATTTCTTACCACAAATTATAATTGTACTTTATCATATCTGTAATTTTACTTATTATGATAATTTTTAGTGACAATTTTTTTGTGTCGATAAATTATTTGTTTTGGTGACAACATGATAGGTCTTAACTACAAAATTATAAGTCACAAAATTGTCACTATTTTATACATTTGGGGACAAAATATCTTTCGGTATATAAAAGAACATCTTTAGTGTAGAAACTACGTTTGTTTGACTACAAAACATATATAACCTTAGAGACAATTGTTGGCGTCACTAACTAAAGTAATAAATTAGTGACAAGTTACTTTTGTCGATATTAATAACCTTTTCAGTGACAAAAACACACTATTAACTACAAGTTTTATACTTTTTTGACGAATGAGTTCGTCATAAATATTATGCATTTGGTGACAAAAACAAATTGTAGTTAATACAACATTATTTGGTGACGAAACACTAAATTGTCACTATATACCTTTAGTGACCCATGATTTAGGGACGAACAAGTGACGATTTCTACTTCATCACGAAGAATTTTTTGAGACGAAATATGTGTTTTAAGTGACAAAATGTTTCTTCATTGATAACCAAATTTTTTGTAGTGTAACTCTTAAGAAGTTAAATAATTTTGGGAAAAGATATTCAAAAGCATATATTTACATCACAAGAGAAATTGTTAAAAAAATAAATAAATTTAGACTACATCATGTTAACTTCATATATTGGAACATTACATACTAATGTATATATTAAGCAAAAATATATTTATTATATCACCAAAATTATTTTTCTCAAGTACTCGAGGTTATGGAATGTACCCTCTTAGGATAGAACAATTTACTTCATCAGAATAGTGGTACCTCATATTCCGCTAAACTTCGAACTCACTCAACGACAATAAATCACACGAAATTTTTTTAAATGCAAGAAGAAGAAGAGTAGAAGATTAAAAAATATTGTGGTTGAAAAAGGAGAGGAATCCCCTCTATTTATTGTCAACAAAGGGTAGTATGAACAAGTGTTTCTGGTGTCTTATCTTAAAAGTCATGACCTTTCCGAAGAGTCACAACCCTTTGGAAAAATCACAACTTATTGAAAAAGTAACAACTCTTTGGAAAAGTCACAAATCATCGAAAAATCACAACCCTTCGAAAAAAGTCACAACTCATCGAAAAAGTCACAACCTACGTTAGGGATATTATAGTAATTTAACATTCAAGTTAGGAGTTCATGCTTTTAAGATAATATAACATTCAAGTTAGGAGTTCATGCTTTTAAGGTAATATAACATTCAAGTTAGGAGTTCATGCTTTTAAGGTAATATAACATTCAAGTTAGGAGTTCATGCTTTTAAGGTAATATAGATATAGATATTAATGGGGTCAAATCTGATTTGGGTCGGTTTTACAATTCTAAAATACGCCTAGGGTTTTGAGAGGAGTTCAAGAAGAGGAAAAGAGGAGAAAAGGAAGAACGACAAAGGTTTTTGGGAATCGAGGATTTGTTTCGCCAAATTAAGGTATGTAAGTTTTCATAGTGTTGGGTTTGTTCACCCACACGCCAATCATGATTTACATATTTAAATTCATCCATAAAGATTGGGAAGTTTAAGTTCTTGATGAGTGTTCTTAAAGTGCTATTCTTCGTTCTTGAATTTTGATGTTTGATTGAGTTCTTGAGGTGAGGCTCTTTTTAATGACCACTATTCTTGAGCGTTTTTGAGTAGATTTTCATGTAAATAAGTTGAGTAAACGAATCTAAGAGGGTTTGAAAGAAACCATTAGATTCTAGCCAAATTAGGGTCAGAAAAAGAGTAAACAAAATTCGTCGAATTTTCTGGGAGAGTCTCATGACCCGAGCCTACACCCTGGACTCGACCGACACTCGAGAACCATTGCTGGTCCCCAAGCGAACCCTCATCCTGGCTGGCTGCAGGCGGAAGACTAACTCAAGCATAGAAAAGCTTAAAACTGAAATAAATTCAATTACTCAAATACTCAATTTTACAATGATCTGGAAAAAAAATACTCAATAGATAAACCCATAGTTTATAAAAACAACCCAAAGAGATACATACTGAAAACTACTCAACCTTGTATATCTATGAAGCCTCTACTATTACAGAAGGATATCGTGATAAGACCCACGACATCTCCAAAACTATTAACTGTAAGGTAAAAGTGAAGTCGTCCAAAATATAAGAAGGCTTACTAAAGTTGACTGGAATATCACATGACCTCAATGAAACACCTGTTGATGATCCTGAATACCTATATCTGCATCATGAAACGATGCAGGCCAAATGGCTCAGTTCATGGAATGTACGAGCATATAAGCGGAATTCTAAAGCATAAACATAAGCTTAAACTAATGGAAAAGAAACATACTACCTCTTTTCAACTCACTCAACTCAATGAAACATAGTTCAACTCAACTCAGAGAAAATAGGGCTCAACTCAATAATAAGATACTTAACTCAAGTTACTGAACTCTAGATACTCAACTTAAGATAAAGCAACAAGAAAAGGTGCAATATTTGAAAAGATTTTAAAATAGCAGATAACAACTCAATGTATTGAAGAATACAATAATAACTCGACTTGTTTATATAAAGTACAATATAACTCTGTGGGAGATTCTCTAACCGACAACCATCCATATGAGCTTTGTGATGATACATCGTCTAGCCCACGCTTCTAAAACTGTCCTATACTTTGCTGGGGTATTGTCACGACCCAACCCACCGAGTCGTGCGGGCACCTACCCTAACACGTAAGTAGGAGAACCCTCATATCCCAATGTTAAAACATGCGGAAATTTAAAGAAAATGGAGATAAATGTAATAACCAAGTTTCATAAATAAAAACTTTTTAAAACAATTTTGGGTTAAGACTTGTTAAGTAGTTAACACCCCCGAGGATCTAGTCTAAAGTACAAGAGCTACTAAGAGTGCAAACAGGACATGATAAATAAAAGACACAACTCTTACCATGCGGAAGGAAGAGTAGAAGCTGCTGGAAAATTTCTTCGTCTTCATCTAATGAAACATCACCAACCTGCATCCAGTCTATGCGAAAAAGGCATAGCAAGAGTAGTATCAGTACAAAACCACACCTACTGGTAGGCATCATCGGTCAACCCGACGCCCACCGCATAACATAAGAAATCAACTAGCAAGATCATGCATTAAAACCACTCGCTTCTCCACCTTTACCCTCTCTCAAATACCTCAGAATTACCGTAGTACCCTTACTACTAACCTCTTTCTCAGTCAACCTACTACTAGGTTCTTGATCATAGCCTAACCATTCTAACGCATATAAGAGTCCACCATTACAACTACCAACATTCTGACTAACCACTCCCAAATCCCTTTCTCGAAGGTGATTCTACCTAAGTATTTACTTCACGTACACCACCTCCACTTCTCACCCTCGCGACACATAGACAACTCCTTACTCAGACATTAGCAACTCTTGAACCCTTGACTTCCCACATACCGTATCACATCCCGGTTTGGGCTTGTCCCTTTCAGTTCATTTAATCAACAAGATACTTAATCAATTTACTCAACATAGTAGAACAATCAGAATAGGTAATCATAATCATTTAACAACTTGAGGGAAAACAACATCAATTATTACTTACGAACGGCGTACAATTCAAAATTCTCAAGATACACAATAAAGTCAACTCATTGGTCCTCTCATGGAACCCAAACCCAGACAGTTAGCATATCGGAACGTGGTACCCGATCCAATTTTTATGCCGAAACATGGAAAATGATCCTATATTTATGCCAAAACGTGGCAACCGATCTAAAGTTAGTGTGTCAGAACGCAACACCCGATCCATTCAACAAGCCACAATCACAATCACAATGTACATTCTCACAATCATACAATCAAGTCATGATTTCATGGCATTCAACTAGTGTAATCAACAATGCAACATTCGCATACATACACGTATTATAATGAAGCAATAGCAATGTACATCACACAACATCAATTTACAATCATCTACCTAAGTATTCATCGACATATGTTATTTAACGATAACTCGACCATACTTAGCCCTAGTTCATCATCTAAGGCTTCTTCCTAGAATTTAATCATCCTTTATTCGGTGTACGAAGGGCCACGCATAAATTCTACCATTGATTATCACTATACAATGTAGTGGGCACAGATTTAAAACTACTCAATTAATAAAACCTAGCCTACCTGGGCGCCAAATAGCTGCACGGAGTTTTGACCTCAATTCTTGTTACCAGATTTCGTGATGGTGATCTTGACCGGAAATCCGCTATCCACCGCGCTCCTCACTTTAGAAATCTCCTTCTCCTTCCTTCCCAAGCTTAGAGCAGCTTTTTGGGGGTTTGTAGGGTGTTTTACGTCTAAGATAGGAATTTTAGGAAGGAGGAATTAAGATTTTGCATTATGCACATTTTGTCTCGCCTATCCCGCTCTGGCGCCAGCTTACCTCGCCGTGACGCCACTGCCCTAGCGGCACCTGGCCCGTCCTGGTGGGACATTGGCCTATTAATTTCCTAAATTTTTGCTTTTTCTAAATAACGACGGCTCGGGTCGTTACAGATATAAAACTTGCTACTAAGTGGATCCACTAGTCTATGCTAAAAAGCAATAACGAATCATCTAAAAAGTATGACCCTTTCTACCCAGGTTGGCTACATGGTTTATGAGGACTGTGAGTTGTATGAACTCTCCCTCATATTGGTTCTCAATACTACTCCCAAAATATAGTAGCTCATATGTTTTAAAAACATAACTCTTTCTGTGTTTTGAGATTATTACTCAAAAATCTTTCTCTTAAAAGAGATGGTACTCAGAACTGCTCATGAAAACTCTTT
The DNA here is from genome assembly GCA_036250385.1 of Solanum microdontum. Taxonomy (NCBI): domain Eukaryota; kingdom Viridiplantae; phylum Streptophyta; class Magnoliopsida; order Solanales; family Solanaceae; genus Solanum; species Solanum microdontum. Next base: position 18,527 of record JAJONQ010000981.1, on the reverse strand, counting down.
TGGAAAATGGTGTTTCCTCTTTTCTTAAATGTAAAAACATTTACTCTTGGGAATACTTAGTTCCCATATAACATTATAAAGAAAATGAACTCAGATCTACTCTTCCTGAAACTCACATGTTCAAGTCATAAAACAAGTTTTAAAAAGGTTTGCAAAAGACTTCTCAAAATAGGGTTCATGCAGAATTATGGGCATGAACAATTCAACTCAAGGACCTTTATGGGTAACATGTAGTAGTCCCATGACTAGGAATATAATCTCAAAAGGATTCACTACTCAAGACTTAGAACTTGAAGATACTACTTTTCTCAAAGATACTCAATTTATGGAGTTCATGCGAAATTTATGGGAATGAACGACTCGACTCAAGGGTCTACATAACAATATGGAACTCATGTATACAACTCTTCTCATTCTCATACTTACTTCCTCAAAACTAAGCTCAAATTGATAATTGATCTCAAGGGATTCACAATTGAACTTAAAGACTTTCTTGAACTCTACTCTTAACTGTTTCTTGAATTTGAATTATGAATTCAGGAGTTATGATTCATGATATGAAGGATCTCGATGATAGTGTAGACTTATGAATGCATTCTCTTCACTCTCATTCTCACTTTCTTGAGTCTTGAAACAAGTTATTAGAAATTGTAGAAGACTCCTCAAAAGACTCAAAGGGACTTTCTCAAAAGACTCGAATGAACTCTCAAGACTTCACTCTTAACTCTACTCTTAACTCTTCCTTGAATTTTAATTATGAATTCAAGGATCATGACTTGATATATAGGATTTCTTGATGATTGGATGTAGGTTGGATAGTAAAAATCACTAACTTTCATCTCAAGAATTCCTCAAAACCTCAACAAAACAAGTATTAGAATGAAACTTTAAGAACACTTATCAAGAACTCATCAAGAACTTAATTTGCTCAATATTTATGGATAGATTCACAAAAAAAACTCATGATTGGTCTGTGGGTGAACAAACCCAACATTATGGAAGCTTACATACCTCAAAGAAATAGGTTCTTGGCGAAATCTTGAATTTCTTGAACGAACGCTTGAAACTTTGAACTTTTTCTCCTCTTCAATCCTCTCTTTAGAACCCTAAATTCTTTTGGGGATGAATGGAATTGATTCAAACCATTTTAAACCCTTAATTGTGTGTGATTCACGTTTAGAATAACTGGGGGTAAGGAAAAGACTAAAATACCCCTCATATTTTTGGGTAACTTTCCTTAAATGGATAGTCTGACTTAAAAAGGGCATATCTCCCTCATACGAGCTCAAAAATTAGCAAACTCGTTGGCGTTGGAAAGAGGACTCAGAGATAGTTCATTTGATATTTTTTGGGTCTCTTAACTCATCCTATGGTAAAAGTTATGGTCGTTTAAAGTTGAACCAAAACTTAAAAGAACTTAGGAATGACTTGAATGAACCCTCTTCTAAAATCCTAAGCGTATTTGGATTTATGAAAACTGACCCAAATCAGATTTGTCCCCAAAATATTACTAAAATTCGTTTTAAGCTGATTTGGTAAGGAAAAGACCAAAAACCCCTCATATTTTTGGGTAACTTTCCTTAATTGGACAGCCCGACTTCAAACGGACATATCTCCCTCATATAAGCTTGAAAATTAGCAAACTCATGGCTTTGGAAAGAGGACTCATAGATCTTTCTTTTGATATCTTATGGGTCTCCTAACTCATCCTGTGCTAAAATTTATGGTAGTTTGAAGTTGACCCAAAACTTAAAAGAACCTAGGAATGACTTGAAGGAATTATCTGTAGTTCTTTTTGGAACTGAAGGTGCTTCATCTAGTGACCTTAATAATTAAGAAAATTCTAAATTCCTTGATAAAATCTTAGTCACAACGAGAACGGTTCAAGTCTTAGCTCAAAAATTTTTGGAGTAATACATTATCTCTCCCTTGGGATCATTCTTCCTGGAATGACGGCTGGAATGGGAATGGAACGGGGTTACTCTCATTATCTCTTTTGACTCATAAACTTGCCTACTAACACAGGCTGGACTGATTCATACCAAGAGTTTGGACCTCATATAGCACCTAAGTCAAGAACGATGATGTTGTGAACATAGTCACACTCTCTCTAAAGTTACCTTATCTAGGACAAAGGAAATCTAGGCATGAAGTAAGAATAGGAATGTCATGCCTCATTGGCTGCAACTCATAGCTCCCATAAGGGCACATGACTTCTCTTGCCAAGGTCTGAGTCTAATGGCACGCTCTTGCTGTATTCAAGCTGAACCCAAATCCTAAGGTTCGGGTTCTATACCTCTCTATAAGGAATCTCTTCCCAAGAATATTACTCTTTACCACCACATTTAATCAACATTGGGCTCATATCAAGAACTACCTCATGTTTAACAATACCACATTAAAGCTTAGTACTCCCACTAACCAGCTTCTTAAGAAGTTCTCATTCCTTTATCATCTCTGCCATACCAACTAGAATTTCCCGCATTACTACTCGAGACCAACTAAGGGCTCTTATTTAACTATTTCTCATAGTAAAACCTCATTATCCTCTTCCTCATTATTTATAACAATGGATGGAATTATCACACCATCATTATCACGATAAGAACATTAACTTTCTTCTTCTGACATCACTCCACTACTAAAAGATCTCTTAAAAGATATCTCTCATACTCTTTTAAGCTCATTACTATCTTATTCTCAACATTGGACTTGATTTCTCATTTTACCATCTCCCCCTTAGGTCTAAAGCTGACACTTGGAAGCTACGGACCTATTCCATCATCTCTAAAATGGTCTACATCCCCTTTTCACAACTTAAGTACTATTTGCTCACTTATTATACCTCATTACTTAATCGGTTCTATAACCTTTGGAACATTATGACCCTCTCAAACAAATAATAAGCCTATCTTAGATCTATCACTTCATGAATATTCAGTTCTCTTATTCATCACATATAGTTAGTCTCCTCTAACACGATGGCACATAGGCATCAACTCTATTTTGGTTAAAAAATACTCTATATCATCATGACTATTAATTATTTCTCTTTCTTCTATCAAGAACTCTCTACAACATTATTATTCCTTATTTCACTCATAAAGGAACTCATCACTTATAATTGACTGGGTGCATGATTACAATAACATAATCTGCCCCATCACTATCTCCCTTTCATAGATTACTCAACCTCTACATAATTTCCTCTAACTCTAGGCACTTTTACTACTACTGCTTATAATTTCGTAACTCATGCTACCTTTTTGGGATGAAAATACTACCCAAGCTTTAAACATACCTCATCATAAGGATCTCAGCTGAAACAAGGCTTAGAGAAGAGAGTACAACTCACTTTTTGCTTGAACATACGATTCATGTGAACAGAAGCGCATTCCTTTGAAACTTAACACTTAACTCACTCATGGGCTTGTCTCAAGCCCCTCTAGAGTCTCATGACTACCTCAAGATTTTGCTAAGCGCAACTCATCGATAATGAACTAACTTTGGTTTTCAACCACCTCTAGTGTGAGCGTAGTCAAATGGATATGAGAACGCACGAGTTAGAATGAGTTTCTATAGCATAGCTCTGCTGCACGATTAAGAGTATGAAAGAAGGGAAACTTTTTTTAAATGTCTGTGGTCTCTCATTTATAGAAGTGGGGGGCTCACAACCATAAATAAAATACTACTTGACACGGCTACGTAGACAACCTAGGACTTTGTGCTCTGATACCAAGTTTGTCACGACCTCAGCCTACACCCTGGACGTGGCCGACACTCGAGAACCATTGCTGGTCCCCAAGTGAACCCTCATCCTGGATGGCTACAAACGGAAGACTAACTCAAGCATACAAAATCTTAAAACTGAAATAAATTCAATTACTCAAATACTCAATCTTTACAATGATCTAGAAAAAAAAATACTAAATAGATAAACTCAGATTTTATAAAAACAACTTAAAGAAGATACATACTGAAAACTACTCAACCTTGTATATCTATGAAGCATCTACTATTACAGAAGGATATCGTGACAAGACCCACGACATCTCCAAAACTACTAACTGTAAGGTAAAGGTGAAGTCCTCCGAAATATACAAAGGCTCACCAAAGCTAACTCGAATATCACACGACCATAACGAAATGCATGTTTGATGATACTGAATGCTTGTATTTGCATCATGAAATGAAGTAGGCCAAATGCCTCAGTACATGGAATTTACGAGCATGTAAGGGGAATTCTAAAGCATAAACATAAGCTCGTACTAATGGAAAAGAAACATACGAAACCTCTTCTCAACTCACTCAACTCAATGAAACATAGTTCAACTCAACTCAGAGAAAATAGGGCTCAACTCAATAATAAGATACTCAACTCAGAGAAAATTGGGCTCAACTCTATAATAAGATACTCCAACTCTTGATACTCAACTCAAGATAAATCAACAAGAAAAGATGCAATATTTGAAAAACTTTTAAAACAGCAGATAACAGCTCAATGTATTGAAGAATACAATAATAACTCATCTTGTATATATAAAATACAATATAAGTCTATGGGAGATTTTCTAACCGACAACCATCACTATGAGCTATGTGATGATACAACATCTATCCCACACTGCCAAAATTGTCCTATACTTTGCCGGGGTATAGAACCTACTACTAAGTGGATCCACTAGTCTATGCTAAAAAGCAATAAAGAATCATCTAAAAAGTATGACCCTTTCTACCCACGTTGGCTACATGGTTTATGGGGGCTGTGAGTTGTATGAACTCTCCCCCATATTGGTGCAAACCATTACTCCCAAAATATACTAGCTCGTATGTTTTTAAAAACATAACTCTTTCTCTGTTTTGAGATTATTTCTCAAAAATCTTTTTCTTAAAAGAGAAGGTACTCAGAACTGCTCATGAAAACTCTTTCGAAAAATAGTGTTTCTTTTTTTCTTAAATGTAAAAACATTTACTCTTGGGAATACTTAGTTCCCAAATATCATTTTAAAGAAAATGAACTCAACTCTACTGTTCCTCAAACTCAAATGCTCAAGTCTTAAAACAAGTTTTAAAAAGGTTTGCAAAAGACTTCTCAAAATAGGGTTCATGCATAATTACAGGCATGAACTACTCAACTCAATGAACTTCATGGGTAACATGTAGTAGTCCCACTAACATAACTCAAAGAACTAGGTTCTTGGCGAAATTTTGAATTTCTTGAATGAACGCTTGAAACTTAGAACTTTTTCTCCTCTTGAATCTTCTCTCCAAAACCCTAAATGCTTTTGGGGATGAATGAAACTGATTTTAACCAGTTTAGACCCTTAATTGGGTGTAATTCACGTTTAGAATAAGTGGGGTAAGGAAAAGACTAAAATACCCCTCCTATTTTAGGGTAACTTTCTTTAAATGGACAGCCTGACTTAAAAAGGGCATATCTTCCTCATACAAGCTCAGAAATTAACAAACTCAATGACATTGGAAAGAGGACTCAGAGATATTTCATTTGATATCTTATGAGTCTCCTAACTCATTCTCTGCTAAAAGTTATGGTCGTTTGAAGTTGACCCAAAACTTAAAAGAACAGAGAAATGACTTGAATAAACTCTCTTCTAAAAACCTAAGCGTATTTTAATTTATGAAAAGTGAACCAAATCAGATTTGTCCACAAAATATTACTAAAATTCGTTTTAAGTTGATTGGGTAAGGAAAAGACCAAATACCCTTCATATTTTCAGGTAACTTTCCTTAATTGGACAGCCCAACTTCAAACGGGAATATCTTCCTCATACGAGCTCAAAAATTTTCAAACTTGGTGGCATTGGAAAGAGGACTCAGAGATCTTTCTTTTGATATCTTATGGGTCTCCTAACTCATCATATGCTAAAAGTTATGGTCGTTTGAAGTTGATCCAAAACTTAAAAGAACCTAGGAATGACTTGAAGGAATTCTCTTTAGTTCTTTTTGGAACTCAAGGTGCTTCATCTAGAGACCTTAAAACTTAAGAGAATTTTAAATTCCCCGGTAAAATCTTACTCACAACGAAGAATGGTTCGAGTCTTAGCTCAAAAAATTTCTGGGGTGTTACACAAAGACTGGTGTGCCGCGCCAGCAGTGCGCCTGAACTGCGCCTCTGAAGTTTAGGGGCTGATGCCCTGCGCCACTTAGTGCGCCAAGGTCGCCTGCCCCCATCCTGCTTCCGTCGTTTGACCCGTCTCAGTTACTTTAAGGTGTACCTTTACTCCTTTCTGATTCTCACTACTATAAACTACATCTAATCATTAACAGATCTTTCATAACATGAATCATAACCCTTGAATTCATAATTCAAATTCAAGGAAGAGTTAAGAGTAAAGTCTTGAGTGTTCTTTCGAGTCATTTTGAGAAGTCTTTTACAATCTTTTAAAACTTGTTTAAGACTTAAGTACTTGAGTTTGAGTATGAGGAAAGTTGAATTTCATTTTTCCAAATGAATCTATGTTCCCAAGAGTAAATGTTTTTACATTTAAAATTAGGGGAAACATCAATTTCCAAATGAGCTCATAAGGAGTTTTTTTGAGTATAATCTCTTTTAAGAGAACCTTTTGAGTAATAATCTCAAAGCTTGAGGATGAGGAAATGCTTTTTAAACATATGAGCTGAGTATATTTTTGTAAGTAGTATTGAGCACCGATATAGGGACGAGTTCATACAACTCAGAGTTCTCATAAACCATGTAGCCAACGTGGGTAGAAAGGGTCATACTTTTTAAGCACAACTTAGTGGATCCATCTAGTTGAGGATGTCATATACCCCGACAAGGTATAAGACATTTCTGGCAGCATCACATAGCTCATAGTGATAGTTGTCGGTTAGAGAATTTCCCAAATTGAGTTATTTGGTATCTTTACATACAAACTGAGTTATCATTGTATTTTTAAATACATTGAGTTCTTATTTACTATTTTAAATACTTTATATAAAATGAATCTTTATTGTTGTTCTTATACTTCATTGAGTTGAGTAACCATGAGTTGAGGTTGAGTTGAGTAGAGTTGAAGTGAGTATGAATCCTTCTTTCCAAGTTCAAGCTTCCATGTTATTTTCAGTGTTTCCCCTTACGTGCTCGTACATTCAATGTACTGATTCCATTTGGCCAACATCGTTTCCTGATACAGATACAGGAGATCAAGGTCATCAACAGGCTCTTCGTTGATATCATAGTAGTTTAAGTTAGTTTTAGTGAGCCTCCTTGCTTGCGGAGGATCCCTTATTTATTTTCATTATTTTAGTTTTGTTAGGATGATCGGAGGCGTTGTCCCGACATCCCTCATATTATTAGAGACTTCATAAATAGACAGTAGTACTTAAGGAGTCTTTCTTTCATTTCCCTTGTTAATGTTTTAAAGACTGTGAGTTGAACACTTATATGAGTTGAGTTGTTTGTGTTATTCTATTTCACTTTAGTAAGTCTTCTGCTGAGAGTTGAGCTAGGTCCAGGGTTCGCTTGGGCCATCAATGGTTCTCGAGTGCCGGCCACGTATAGGGTGTAGGGTTAGGGCGTGACAACTATGATCGAAATCTCAAAAACAAATACCCTCTTAAGTAATCTTTATTAAGGGACATGTAAATAGCAAATTCGACAAATATTTTGAAGCGGAGAAAGTATTATTTTTTTATACTTCCAATAAATAATCAAAATGCAAGACATAATTTAGTAACTCCATTCTCTTTATTGATGTTCAACTACGTATACATTCCCTTCAATTTTCTTTTTGTTTTTTACGTTTTGCAAATATTTATAGATTAATTAATTGTACTTCTAGTTAATAACCAATAACCATGCCATTACCTATCTATTGTGATTTTTCATAGTATCTCAAATATTAATTAATACAACATTCAAAGTAATATTTTAGCATTTTTATGGCGAGCATTTAGCCTGACAAAACAAATGCCATGAAAGCAGAGTAAGATACAATCTTCTTCAAATTTATGTTGCTTGAACTTTTCAAAAAATAATAATAATCGCTTGTTGGATACTTTAAAAATAGTATATTTTTGGAGAACTTCATACGAGTTACATAGTATTACATAATTTTAAACCATGCATATATATTTTAAGCTAACAACGGAAGTCATAATAATGACTAGTGCTCACTTTGATATTTTTTGTGGCGAATTCGCCGCAAAAACTCTTACTTTTTTGTTGGCTACATGAGCCGCAAAAAAAAGTCGTCACTTAAAATTTCATTTCTTGTTGTGGTTGTTAAAAGTGGAGCTAACTATTGGAAGGGGTTTAATTGAATCTGTTTAGTTGCAATATAATATTGAGTAAATAAGATAAAATAGTTTTGTATATGTACACATTGTTAAATTCCCTTAACATTTAGGGAACTTTAAGTTTCATAGTAATAATGATTTAAAAATTAGTTTATGCCTCAATTCAAATTTCAGGTCAAACATTATTTTTTGAATTCTCTCATTAGAAGTAATAGAATTTCTAGTTGTGCCGCTAATCAAAGTTATGGTATTTTTGTGTGCCTGACAGTAGATACTACAAAGATTAGATGTGAGGTGATGCTAATTGTTGTTTTTATGGAGTTCTAGTGCAAACTTCCTCAGCAAGGAAGCTTCCCTACAGTATATCCATTATTACCCAATTTACCTAACTTCAATGGTGAATTCAACCAAATTATTATAAAAGATCCTATATAAACAAGGAATTTGTTCTTCTGTGAATCCTACTTCCGGAGTCCATTTATGAATCCAAGGGATAGAGAATTCAATGAAGAAATAGATTTGTTCAATTATTTCAAGATAGCAGATATGATCTACATTGTATAATTCATTAAGATTTGGCAAAACTTTAACCCATTTTTTATAAAATTTAAGAAATGGATTAGGTAAAACCTTTACCGTTGGACCGTGGTATGACCACCAATTTAGAAACCAATTAGGGATTGGTTCTGCATATATCTTCGCACATATTTTTATAAACCAAGTGTGCTTATGTCTCTCATTATTGTAAATGAGGACCTTATCAAAAGCATGTATGTAGTCCCAATATGTAAAATTCATAGAGACTTTATTTAGGCTGATCTGCCTTTCTTTCATTGTGGACATGCCCCAATCTTCAACAGATATAATATGCTTAATTATCATTTTGGAGACGTTATAAACATTATCACTGGTGTTGTACCCTGAAAAGTGTTGAAACTCAGCACTGCCAGTGCTTACCAGAATTGTCTCATAATATGATCGGGTTATTTTTTATTCACCTGGGAAATCTAATTTGTTAACTAGATATTGCTGGAATATCTTCTAGGGCTCTTCTTTTCGCTGAATATCAGTATTTTCCAAAAGAAATATCATTTCTTTATTTGATAATTTTTCGTAAGACTTGATATCATCAATGTCTTCTGTTGTTATAGATGCAAAAGTATCACTTTGCTTCTGTGACAAATACGCATGTATCTGTGCGGCTAATGGATTATTTTCTGGAATATCTTCCAGATGTATTGAAGAAGAAGCCTCTTTTTGAGAGATTTTAGAGTTTATCAAGTGCATTCCTCTTTGTATAATGGGGCAGCTAGAAGAGGATCCTATGACGATCCTGATAATCCTGGGGATGATCTTCCCCTTCCTCTGTAATTACCCTTTCCTCTGGCCTTGGTTACCCAAGGAGGGTCCATCCTGCAAACAAAACACTTTGTATTATTCGAATGCATCATAGTAATTACTATAATAATAATTTTCTCTGTCAAAATCGGCAATCTCTTCGATATTATGAATAGATAAAAGGCCTATCACCATATCATCTATAATTTTCCATAAAATTAATTCATTTACGTCTCGATTGAGAGGAATTACTTTTAATATAGTAATTAAGGTTTTTTTTGTAAAGAAGGGAGAAAGAAAACTCATTATGAAGATAAATATTCTCTAGATAAGAAATCTAGAAGAGAGTTATCAACTCCCTTTTTATATTGGATTTCAAAATCAAAAAGAACTAGCTCGGCCTGCCACCTAGCGAATATCAATTTAGAAGCATCATGTTTAAAATCTTTATTGAACATATACTTCACGGATTGAGCATCAGTTTTTATTAAAAACTTTTGATTGTATAAATCATCCTGAAATCTCAACACGCATTTAACGATGGTTAGCATTTCATGAGCCACCGTAGCGTATTTCTTCTGGGCTTCACCCCATTTCCCAGAATGAAATCTGATCAAATACTCATTTTTGTCGTTGTGATTAATTTGTTTCAAAATCCCGCCATAAACAATATTAGACGCATCTATCTCAATAATATTTTGCCAAGCGGGGTTAGCAAGAGTTAAACAAGGTAAAGATTGAGCACGAAGTTTAATATTTTTTACCAAGGTGGTGTGACTATCAGTCCATGGTGATTTATGATCCTTTTTTAGCCTGTCGTATAGAGGGGCCAAATCTTGAGATATTTTTTTATAAAAAGGGGAAATGTAATTTAAACTCTCTAAAAATCTTTGCAACTGAGTCCTATCTGTAATAACATCAGGAAACTTTGAAGCAAAGTCAATCGATCGTTGAATTGGGGTAACCTTCCGTTGACAAATATGATGTCCTAAAATCTAACATTAGTTTGAAATAAACTCATTTTTGGTTTAGATATGACCAAACCATTTTATATAACAATTTTCTTTAAAATGTCTAAATGCTTAATATGAATTTCCAACGTTTTTGAGTATACCAAAATATCATCAATATAAATAATGATAAAATCCAAATAGGGGTTGAAAATATCATTAATGATTTTCTGAAATTCTAAAGGAGCGTTTTTCAAACCGAATGGCATAACATTCCATTCATATTTTCCAAACATGACATTAAAAGATGTTTTATAAGAATGCTCTTTAAATATTTGGATCTGCCAATATCCTGATTTTAAATCAAATTTTGAAAATATATTGGCATCATATAATCTTGATAATAAATCTCTTTTATTCGGAATAGGATACCTAATCCATTTCAAATATTTGTTCAAAGGTTTATAATTTATAACCAACCTGGGGACACCTCGTTCTCTTTCAGCAGTATTGTTAACATAAAATGCAATACAAGACCAAGGTGATTTCAAAGGTTTTATCAAACCCTTTGGTAACAAGTTATCAATCTCCTTTTTGCAGAATTCTACCAATTAGGTGTTCATCTAGCAAGGACGAGATTTAGTGGTAATATTATTCTCAGAGAAATCATCTTCATATGGAAGTGTAACAATATGCTTTTTCCGATTCCAAAAAGCATTGGGATGATCAACACAAATATCAATAGCCATTTGTTCAGAAATTAATTTAATTTTTTCCTATACTTTGGTGGATTTCAAAGTATCAAATATGTTCATACTAAACAATTCAAGTTGTAGAGAATCAACATGCTTTTGCTTCATATCATTAAAGCATTAATATCACGAGAAATTGGGTCAGTGATAAAAGTATAACTAATATTCCGATCTTCATAAGTAGCCAAAAACTCTTTAGCATTTATGCTAGTGAACAGATAAATAGCATTTATAAAAGGCGTTCCAAGTATAATTGGAGGGTATAACTGATTTTTTATCGAGAAAAATAATGCGGAATGCAAACTTTGTTTTGGCAAATGCGAGTATTAGGTAATTTATACTTTATATCTAAAGCATGTTCAAAAGCAGATTTAACCATATGAGTTTTTTTTTTAAAAATATTTAGTAGGTACAAGACCTTCTTGAATACAACTAACATCAGCTCCATTATCAATCATAGCAACATTAGTTATGGAAAAACTATTATAAATCAATATGGTGCATTTAACATACCATTTATGAGCAGTAACAATTTGCATTATTCCTAAAAACAAGCCTTGTCTAGGATCAAGATTGAAAGGTTTTGCAAGAGTATTTTCTTCAGCAATATTTTTTCCTTTGTTATTAATGGTTTCGATCTGAGTAAGACGATGATCACAAATCATTTGATTTTGTTTAATAGATTTAATCTCATTTTTCAAATTCTCAATATCATTTTTTAAATCATCAAAAGAAGAATCTCTTGTAGAAATAGTTTGTTTATTAAGCCTGTTATTAATTTCAGACAAAGAATAAGGAGAAGAGTATTCATATTCAAAATCATTCTTTTGTTTTTCTGAATTTTTTAAAGAACTAGAATTATTAGTAAATGCTAACTGAAAAAAAAATCACAAAGATTATTATCAGCAACTTCTTTCAAAAGTTCTATGACATTATCAGAAGTAATAGTGTTTATATTCAAATCTTCAAATTGAGATTGCAATTTATAAAATTCATCATTTTCACAAGAGCAATATCACCTTGACAAGTATTGCAAGCATTCATATTGATATGCTAATTATTATAAGATAAATCAGGCAAATCAACCACTTCTTCTGAACCTGAATCAGAAGAATAATCAAATTCTGAACCAGAAGTGTATAAGACATTAAACACCTTATCATGAATTTCTTCATCTAATTCTAAAGTCTTCAGCTTTTCAAGCTTATAATTGGGTGCTATATGCCCAAAATTGCCACACTTATAACACTTAATCTTGGCGAGCTCACGTTTAGACCTATTCTTGGTAAATCTATGGAACTTACGAGAAGTTCTTCACTCGTCTCGCTCTTCCTTAGACCTATGTCTAGACCTCTTTTTCCTATAATGTCTATCGGGATTCTTGGAATCGCTAGACTCTCTATGCTTCTTCCTGCTATTAGCCGAAACATCAGGTAAACCGAACTGGGTACAAAAGTCTCCTATCTGAGATCTTTCCTTGAGCTTGTCAATCTTAAAGTTGTCTGGATAACTTTAATTCATTGCACAAATTTATCCCTTCTTGAGTGCAAACGCCTATCAGACGTCCATAAGTATAATCCTTATAAGGAATCTCACCACGCTCATTTCTAGGCATTTTTCTAACCCTTTCTGCAAATAAGGGAGGAAGGCCATCTATGAACTTAGCTTTCCAATGCTCATAACTGTTTTCGGGTAACTCCATCACCCTACTCATATAAGTATCTTTATACCACCTGAATTCTCCCAAGGTTCTACAGTGTAGACTGTTTAACAGGGTATGAACTGTCTCAAGTTGATTGGTAAATCTACCATTAAAATGTTCCAAAATGGTTAAGACTATGGTATAAACTGGGTCTTCTCTATTTGCAACTAGAGCCATGCCCAAGTTATCAACACCTTCAGAACCAAAAGTGGCATTAATTATAGCAGCCTTTTGCTCGACATTCATATAATTATCCCACCAACCTATGAGTTGGCCAGTAAAACCTACAATGATCATTTTGCAAATATTTCTATCTGTGTTTTTAATATTTTTATTGATAATTACATACATAAGCATACTATGAACAAGAATAGTAAGTTGTCTATCAGTCAGTCCATCAAGATTCCATTCATAAATTTCAAACCCACTATAAGAGGTATTAGTCTGATTCTAGTCTCGTTTCTCTATGAGCACATCTTGAGGAGTTGGCCTAGAATAATAATAAGTCTCCTTTTGCTTTTGGGCATTCAAATATGCCTGCATCTGACCATATAATGGACTATCTTTTGGAATATCTTTCAAATTAACTAATTGCTTTGAGCTGGATGAAGATTCTTCTTGAGAAGAAATCTTCTTGCTAATCAAAGTCCTTCTTCCCATTTGTATAACTGGGGAATTTGACGAGTATCCGTATAATGATCCTTAATAAGATTGTGTATTTGCCCTGGATCTGTATGCCGGTCCTTGGGATGACCTTCCTGGGGCTAATCTTCCCCTTCCCCTACCTTTGATATGAATCCATGGTGGATCCATCCTGTAGACATAACAATCTTTCGTCATTCAGAGAAATAGTCTGTCAGATAATCTTCTAAGTAAGTACGATTAAGAAAATATTCGAAATCTTCGTTCAAGATATCATCAATAAGTTTATCAAGAATAAGACCTTTCATATCTCTAGGTAATTCAAGTACCATAAGGATAGTAATAAGGGTTTCATCATCAAAAAAAGTTTGGAAAAATATTTTATAATAGCTATTCTCTGGATAAGAAATCTGGTAAAGAGTTATCAACTCCCTTTTTATATTGAATCTGAAAATCAAAAGGGGCCAATAGTGTTTGCCACCTAGCAAATATTAATTTCGAAGTATCATGCTTGAAATCTTTGTCAAACATAAATTTAACTAATTGAGCATCAGTTTTTATCAAAAACTTTTGATTGTATAAATCATCTTGAAACTTCATAACACATTTGACGATAGTCAACATTTCATGGGCCACAGTAGCATATTTTTTCTAGGCCTCATTCCATTTTCCGGAGTGAAATCTGATCAGATATTCATGCTTATCATTGGGATTTATTCGCTTCAAAATCCCGCCATAACCAACATTATATGCATCCGTCTCAATAATCTTTTTCCAAGCAGGGTTGGCAAGTGCTAAGCAGGGTAAAGATTGCACTCGCAATTTGATATTCTTTACCAAGAGAGTATGACTATCAGTCCAAGGAGACTTATAATTTTTCTTCAGCCTGTCATATAAGGGGGGCCAAGTCTCGAGAAAGTTTTTTATAGAAAGGGGATATGTAATTTAAACTTCCCAAAAATCTTTGTAATTGAGTCTTGTCTGCAATAACATCAGGACTCTTGGATGCAAAATCAATAGCTCTTTAAATAGGGGTGACTTTCCCTTGACAAATCTGATGTCCAAGAAATGGAACATCAGTTTGAAATAAACACATTTTTGGTTTTGAAATAACCAAACCATTTTGTATTACAATTTTCTTGAAAATATCAAGATACTTAATATGCATTTCAAATGTTTTAGAAAATACTAAAATATCATCAATGTAGACAATAGTAAAATCCATAAATGGATTGAAGATATCATTCATAATTTTCTGAAATTCAGATGGGGCATTTTTCAAACCAAAGGGCATGACATTCCATTCATATTGCCCAAACGGAACATTAAAAGCAGCTCTATAAGCATGCTCTTTAAATATTTGGATCTGCCAATATCCTGATTTTAAATCAAATTTTGAAAATATATTGGCATCATATAATCGGGAAAGTAAATCTCTTTTGTTTGGAATAGGATACCTAATCTATTTTAAAAACTTATTTAAAGGTTTATAATTTATAACCAGTCTAGGGACACCGCGTTCACTTTCAGCAGCATTATTAACATAAAAAGTTGTGCAGGACCAAGGAGATTTAGAAGGTTTAATCAAACCCTTTTGTAAGAGATTATCAATCTCATTTTTGCAAAATTCTACTAACTCAGCGTTCATTTGGCAAGGCCGAGATTTAGAAGGGATATCATCCTCAGAAAAACCTTCTTCATATGGAAGAGTCACGATGTGCTTCTTTCTGTTCCAAAAAGCACCGGGGTGATCTACATAAATATCAACGGCAATCTACTCGGAAATTAATTTAATTTTTTCCTTTACTTTAGCAGATTTCAAAGAATAAAAAATATTCATACTGAATAATTCCAACTGTAAAGAATCTATGTGATTCTACTTCATATTTATCAAAGCATTGATATCTCTGGTTACCGAATCTGTAACAAAAGAATAAGTAATTTCACTATCTTTATACGAAGAAGAAAATCCTTTTGAGTCGATACCTGTGAAAGGATAGATAGCATTTATAAATAGAGTTCCAAGTATAATTGGAGGATATAATTGATTTTTAACTAAAAAGAAGATATGAGGAATGCAGATTTTATTCTGACAAATTTTTCCATTAGGCAATTTATACTTTATATCTAAAGCATGTCCTGATGCAGACTTGACTGAATGTGTAGTTTTTTCAAAACATTTCGTAGGCACAAGGCTTTCCTGAATACAGCTAACATCTACACCACTATCAATCATAGCAATGTTAGTAATCGAGAAACTATTATCAATCAAATTAGTACATTCAACATACATACCATTTGTGACCAGTAATAATTTGCCTCATTCCCAAAAACATAACTTGTTTAGGGTCAAGATTAATAGGTTGTTCTTTCTTGACATGACTTTCAGAAATTCCTTTATTTTTAGAAAATCTGTCGTCAGAATTATGAAGCTCAATCTGAGTAATTCTATGATCACAAATCAATTGATTTTGTTTAAGAGATTTAATCTCTCTTTTTAAATTTTCAATTTCAATTTTTAAATCATCGAAAGAAGATTTTTTTTCAGGCAAAGCATTTCGTTTGATAAGACAATCATCAGCCTCTTTTAAAGAGTAAGGAGCAGAATATTCAAAATCATTTAAATAGTTCTTCTTGTTTTCAAAAGGTTTAGAAGAACTAGCTTCGTTAGAAGTAGCCAAATTAATGATTTTTTCACGAAGTTTACGATCAATAACTTCCTTTAAAAGCTCAATCACGTTATCAGAAGTGATAGTGTTCATATTAAAATCTTGAAATTGTGATTGAAGTTTATAAATTTCATCATCATCATCACAAGTGCAGGTATTACCTTGGCAAGTAGTGCAAGGGTTATCACAATTGTTATCATTATTAGATAAATCAAGTAATTCAATATCAGAACCTGAACCTGATTCGTAATCGTCGTCTGACCCTGAAGTGTATAACAAACCATAAACCTTTTCATAGGTTTCTTCGTCAATTTCTAATGTTTTCAACTTATTCAACTTGCAGTTAGGAGCGATATGACCAAAGTGTCCACAGTTGTAGCATTTAACCTTAGAAAGATCTCTTCCAGATCTATCTTTGGTAAATCTACGAGATTTGCGATTCTAGCTTCACGCTCTTCTTTGGATCTTCATCTAAATCTCATTTTCCTGTGAGAACCTTTGGTTCTAGATGAATTGTAATACTTGTCCTTATACCAGATTTGTACCTGGCAAGAAAACATATTCAAAAAGATTTTTTTGATGAAAAATGGAATCGGTTTAAAACTTGGTTTTTTGAATCTTATAGTAAAGAGGATATGAATAATATCTCTCAAGAGTTTTATGAAACTTGTGCTTTACATAATCAAATTATGTATTTTGTTCCTTGGTTTATAACCACTTATTTACCTTTATACATTAAAGTTATTGAAAGGACTTATAAAGATGGTAGTGGTAATCTTACGAAAGCCATTTACCCTCCTTAATCATCTTTTGTTTTGCAATAATGTAGGTATAACCTTTTCGATATTTAAAATATTTAATGAAGAAGATATTGCTTCTGTCAGTATTTCTAAAATTAATAAACTTATTACTCAAAATAATTATTTGAGTCTCTATGTTAAAGTTTTGGGCGAGCATATTAGCTCTCTTGATAAAAAAAACTAGATGATTTAACTATTTTAATAAAAGATATAAAGGCTGATATAGCTAAGACAAATTTTGCTTCAACTACTGAAAGAAAATTCGAGGTCGTTTCTACTCATGCTCAAAGACCTCCTGAAATTCAAGATTTTAGATTTGGTTCTGTTAATAATTTAGAAGAACTTATTGATAAAAAGCTTTCTGGTTTAAAATTTAAGCCTATTGATTTATCACAAGATTTTGCTGATAAAATGGAAGCTACTGGCGATTTTAAATATCAGGTTTCTTCAGAATTTAATAAACTCAGGGGTTATCCGAAGAAGAATAGTGGGTATGCTACTAAACCCAGTATGAATACCTATTATTATCCCCGTCCCACTTCTCAAGATGTTTTGATAGAAGAACGAGACTGGAATCAGACTAATACGTCTTATAGCGGTTTCGAAATTTATGAATAGAATTTGGATGGACTGACTGATAGACAGTTGACTATTCTTGTTCATAGAATGCTCATGTATGCAACTATCTGTAAAAGTGTTAAAAACACAGATAGAATGATTTGCAAAATGATTATTGTCGGTTTTACGGGCCAACTTCGAGGCTGGTGGGATAACTATCTGAATATGGAAGAGAAAGCTTCCATTATTAATGTGGTTGCTACCGATGAGGGTATTGATAATCTGGGTATGGACCTAGTCAAAAATACAGAAAATGTTGTTTATACCCTTATTCTAACCATTTTGGAACATTTTAATGGTAGATTTACCAATCAGTACGAGATTGTTCGTACCCTTCTTAACGGTCTAAGATGTCAGACCTTAGGACATTTCAGATGGTACAAAGATGCTTTCCTTAGTAGGGTTATGGAATTGCCCGAAAATAAACTTGAGTATTGGAAAGCTAAGTTTATAGATGGTCTTCCCCCTTTATTTGCCAAAAAAGTTTGGAAAACTCTAAGAGGCTGTTATGGAGAAATCCCTAATAAGGATTATACTTATGGAAAGATTATAGGAACTTGCACACAAGAAGCCTTAATCTTGTGCAACGAACTAAATATAGCTAGGCAGCTTAAGATGGATAAGCTTAACGAAAAATCTCAATTAGGAGACTTTTGTGCACAATTCGGTCTACCCAATCCTTCTAAAGGCAACAATAAGGTCAAGTATTACAAGTCCTCTAGAACCGAAGGTTCTCACAGGAAAAGGAGATCTAGACGGAGATCCAAAGAAGAGCGCCTTATACCCGGTTAGAA
>JAJONQ010000980.1:0-47590 GCA_036250385.1 Solanum microdontum | reverse complement strand
GTGAAGGGTTATACTAAGTTGTACTTAAGAGAAATGGTAAAGTTTCATGGAGTGCCTTTGTACATTGTTTTCGTTCGTGGTACCCAATTCACTTCTCAGTTTTGGAAGTCTTTCCAAAAAAGGTCTTGGTACTCGTGTTAAGCTTAGAACGACCTTTCATTCTCGAACCTATGGGAAAGCGGAGCGTACTATAAAAACCATCGATGACATGTTGAGAGCTTGTGTGATTGATTTTAAGGGTAATTGGGATGACCATTTGCAATTGATTGAGTTTCCTTATAACAGTAGGTATAACTCGATAATGATATGGGCCCATTTGAGGCATTGTATGATAGGAGGTGTAGATCTCCTATAGGTTGGTTTGAAGTGGGAGAAGTTGCCCTAATAGGTCACGAGTTTGTACATGAGGCTATAGAGAAGGTTCGACCTATTAGAGAAAGGTTGAAAACGACCCAAAGTCGGCAAAAGTCATATGTTGATGTAAGAAGAAGAGATCTTGAGTTTGAAGTTCATGATTGGGTTTACTTGAAAATTTCACCTATGAAGGGTGTAATGAGGTTTGGTAAGAAAGGGAAGCTTAGTCCGATATCATATTTTGAGGCATGTTGGTAAGGTTTCTTATGAGCTAGAGTTGCCTAATGAGTTGGCATCGGTGCATCCAGATTTTCATGTCTCCTTGTTAAAGAAATGTGTTGGTGATCCAACAACTATAGTTCCCTTAAAAGTTTTGGCAATTAGGAAGAATCTTTCTTATGAAGAAGTTCTGGTTGAGATTTTCGACCGGTAAGTCAAGAAATTGAGAAACAAAAGAAGTTGCTTCCGTGAAAGTGTTGTGGAGGAACCAATTAGTTGAGGGTTCTACTTAGGAGGTCGAGACTGATATGATATCCCGATATCCTCATCTCTTTCCTTTTACCCCTATTTTAGCCTAAGGTAATGAGTTCCTCATGGTCTACTCTTTGTTTGGTGTCATGTGTGTTAAATGCTTCCATGATTTCCTCACTATGAATGATTCATAAAAAAGGTTAAGTTTTGAGAAAATGAGTCAAGTTGATTGTTTTCTACATGTTTATGTGCATTAGAATATGAGTTGCATGTAGACTTCATGATGTGATGATTGAACATGCTTCTATCTTGGAGATGGTATTTCCTCCTCGGATAAGAGTAATCTCATAAGTATATGCAGGTTGGGCCGCTAGGTCTAGTTTCTATCTTCCTTATGATACTTTGAATATGTTCTAGCTTGGAGTTGAAGTCCATCTTTGGTTGTGTGCATTTTGATGAAGTTGCATGCATAATGGGTTGCTAGTCTAGACTTCTTTTTTCTTTTTGTGATATCTTGAATCTCATTCGAGGACGAATGATCCCAAGGGGGAGATATTGTAACACCCCGAATTCGAGAATGGCATATTGGCAGTTTTCAGGAGTTGCAGGTGTCATCCAACGAAAGCCAACCACGACTCGTGGATGGAACCTCGGACCGTACGTGTGGTCTGTGGTTGTTCGACCCAATCAATCTCTGAAGCCCAGAACGACAGTCAGACCAACGGACCGCCATTAGGTCCATGGTCCATCGGTCGAGGGTCCGTATGTTAGGGCCCCTAAATCTTAGTTTGTTAATTCAGTGACGGTTGTGGAGGATGAATCATTTGTCAGTCCACGATCCATCGGTAGGGGTCTGTAGGTCGGTAAGCTAGCAGTTATCTTAAGGGAAATTGGGTCTTTTTCTAATTAGTCTAGCCTAATAATATGTCGTTTTACCCTTCACTAAGACCCCTATATAAGTATTTCCACCCCCCAAATTTCCCCAATAGAAATCATTCTCTCAAATTTCTAAAAGAGGAACAAGTCACCTCTCCAAAATATTTCTCTATCTAGAAGTTGAAGAAGAAAGCTAGGGTTTCAAGATCAAGCCTCCAAATCCTCCATTGCTTCCAAGCTTTTGGCATCGAGGTATGATAGTTATTATCCATGGATTCCTTCCATTCATGGCGTTCCCAAATTCTCCTATTTTCAAAGTTAGAAATCCCCAATTGAGTTAGGGTTTTCTTCAATTGTCATGAGTTCTCTTGATTATTGATTTAAATGATTGAATTATGATCTCTTATCAATGAATTGATGAAATACTATGATTTTATGATGTTCCCCTTATGAACCCATGAAATCCCCATGTTTTCCAAATTATGATCATATGATATAGGTTTTGCATTATGAAGGAAGAGTTTTATGGAATCAAGCATGCATTTATAAATTTACATGATGTTATGATGGAATCCATATCTAACCCATGTTTTCTAGATGTTGATGATTGAAAGTGGGTTTGAACCTAAAAGGTGAATTATGGAATTATGCATGCTCTTATGAAATCTATGAAAATGTTTTAAGGATACTTTGAGAGTGAAGTATCAATGATGATGTTGTTGTTGTGTTGTTGAAAGGATTTTTTAATATACACATGAAAGCATGAATGTGAAAGGTTTTCTCACATAGTAAGGATTCTAAGGTTGAAAGTTCTTCTCACCTAAATGAATCAAATATAAAGAGTTATCCTAATGAAACCTAGCTTGGATTAGTTATTGAATGATACCTTTCCATGGATGACTTATGACTTAGCTTGGATTGGTAAGATTATGTGCCCTTCTATGGATAATAAGAACAAGAAAGAAATGACTATTCCATGGGATTTCTGCTTAGCACCGAGAGGATATTCAGATAGAATCTCTCATGTTAGTAGAGGTCGGGTATCTAGAAGCAATCTCCTTATCCCTTACCTATGTGCCCCCATCATATGCTTTTCTAGATAGACATTAGCTAGTAGATCCATTTAAGATAGAAATTCATGGTCCTTACCTTGGCAACTAGGAAAATCATTTTTGGTGTGGGAGACACCGAGGGATCATGTTATAGCTCACACGGTTTCTATGTTGGTTAAGGCTAATTCCCACAACAATAATGAACTAAGGTTACTTCAAGAAGTATCGCACATGTGTTCAAAGGTTTTAAATAATGTTAGCTTACATTGACCGTGTTTTATAACTTATGTTTTCTAACCCTTTTATATCATGTTTTTGGTTGGTCAATTGCATGTCATGAAATGTCCTATTTTAGCATGATTTAAATGTTTTATGTATAGCTATCATACTTGATACATTGTTTTGTCCTAATGCATACTATTGCCTACATTTCCCCAAATATAGGGTCTAACAATCAAGGTTCTCAGTTTCGTCGATAGTGATTGATTGCGAGGTTCCTGAGCTTTAGTGAGTCCTCATGCTTGGAGGATGTACTTTTCATTGTTATTTGTTTCATTCTTATTTTTCAGTTTCGGGCATGATGTATGGGCTAGGGCCAATTTCATTCTATTGTATTAGATGACTATTGTGACAAAGTGTTTAGACTTCCGCTTTACTTTCATAAAACTTTTGGACTTGAAATGTTGTCTTTACCTCTTTTGTTCTATTTCTTATGTTATGAATGTTAAGTGGCTTGTATGGGGTCTCTCGGGGTTCTACACACCATGTTACATCTAGGGTGTACCCATAGGTCGTGACAATACATATTAATTGCAATTTTGAGTTGGCCAATGATATCTACTCAACGCATGTTGCCCGGTAGTGACCCCTACTTATATTTTCCTTCATTTTCCTTTTGTGGAGTGCATTGAGTATATCAATGGCTTTAACTCGCCCTTAACTCTATCTAGTCTCCAGCAGTTTAGGTTCCAGGGTGAGCTATTCATTCTAGCTAGTGTTAGGCTCTCTCGATCGTGGCATGATTTCCTTAGTTTTCGCGTACAAACTATTTTATTTATTTATTCTGGTATCTTTGATTCTCTTAGACTTAATATTTTGGGATTAGATGTCCTTGATGTGATAACTTTTAAGTTTTGGGCGTAATATGTAATAGACGCTAATATATTTTTGTCTTTTACATTAATATTATTTCAGATTCCGCATTATTATCGTATTTCATAAGTTGAATAATTAATAAATTTAGGTTTGCATTAGTTGGTTCTCCCTCCTAGAAGGTTCAGTGTAGGTGTCACTCATGACACATTTTAGGTAGTGACAAACTTGGTGTAACACCTAGAAAACTAGACCTAGAAAAAAATGTAGAAAATTACTGGGACCAGTGAACTACGGAAGGGTTCACGGATCGTGACAAGGTCCACGGTCTGTTGACTTACCCATTGTGGGGAGTTAGATCAACCAGGCCCAGACGTCAGACCACGGGACCCTTCATGGGTAGTGGTCTTGACAACGGGCCGTGGTAGAGTCCGTGACGTCTAGACAGTTGCCCCCCTAGCCAGTCCCTTAGACCCCCATGCCCAAGTGAAGACCACAAGGACCTTCACGGTCCGTAGTCCTTCACACGGGCCATGGATGATCCGTGAAGATAGGCCCTCAGACCACCGGACCAAGTGAGGACTACATGAACCTTCATGGTCCATCGTCCTTTACACGGTCCGTGGTGGAGCCCATGAGCCAGACCCCCAGAACACAGTAGTCACTACACCACAAACCACGATCATCTTGGTCTCTTTCACGGTCCGTGGAAGTGGCAATGGTCAGCCCCGTTAGCAGTTTAGGTCAAGGGTCTTTTGATCTTTTCCTATTTACTTGGACCCCTAAACTACATCATTTTAATCCTAAACTACATGGTTTTGGTCAGTTTTAGCCTAGAAACATAACAAGAACTTACCTAAGTCAAATCATTCATCAAAACTTAGAAAAATTAGAGCGTAAGAGGAGAAAAAGGTCGAGCAACTGTAGTTCAAAAATGCAACAAGGTTTCTTTAGTTTCAACCCCAAAATCGAAAGATTTTTCCATGGCATTCGTCACAAGGTATGTGGGATTTCACTAGTGGATTCCCTTCACCTATTAGGTCCCTAGATTTCAGTCAGAATCTTGATTCCCTTAATATTATCTAGACCTAGGGTTTCTTGAATGTTAGAGTTGTTGGGTTTTCAGTTGTTAGAAGGATCCAAATCATATTATATTGGTATAGTATTATTTTACCCATATTCATGCATAAACTTAGAAACCTAGCTATGTAGTTCTTTTAGTTCTTGAATTACACCTGCTAGGTAAAAAAATTCAATATATACATTAACATGCCTCAGTTCTCGAATGCATTATTATCAGTATATAAAAGTTGCATTCTCAGTGTGCATGTTAGTATATAAAAGTGTGCTTCGGTACTAGGGTCGACTGTGTGTTCCTAAGGTGGGTGATTACAGACAACACATTCTTAGAGAAGCCCATAATTCCAAATATTCTATTCATCCAGGTGCCACTATGATGTACCGCGATCTGCGAGAAGTCTTTTAGTGGAATGGCATGAAAAGGGATATATCAGATTTTGTGGCTAAGTACCCCAACTGTGAGCAAGTCAAGGTAGAACATCAGAAACCTGGAGATATGACTCAAGAGATCGACATTTCTACTTGGAAGTGGGAAGTGATCAACATGGACTTCATCACAGGTTTACCTCGAACATGCAGACATCATGACTCCATTTGGGTGATTGTTGACAGAGTTACTAAGTCTGCACACTTTTTGGCTGACAAGACTACAGATTCGGCGGAGGACTACGCCAAACTTTACATTAATGAGATAGTCAGATTGCATGGGATTCTTTTGTCTATTATCTCAGATAAAGGTCCTCAGTTTACCTCTCATTTTTGGAAGTCGTTTCAGAGTGGTCTTGGTACTTAGGTTAATCTTAACACAACATTTCATCTGCAGACGGATGGTTAGGCTTAGCGTACCATTCAGACCTTAGAGGACATGTCGAGATCTTACGTGATCGATTTCAAGGGTTATTGGGATGATCACCTTCCTCCTATAGAGTTCGCCTACAATAATAGTTATCATTCCAGCATTCAGATGGCCCCTTATGAGGCATTGTATGGGCGTAGATGTAGATCTCTAGTAGGTTGGTTTGAAGTAGGTAAAGAAGCCTTAATAGGGACAAATTCATTTCATGATGCTAGGGAGAAAGTGAAACTCATAAGAGATAGACTTAAGACAGCCCAGAGTCGCCAGAAATCCTATGCAGATGTAAGAAGAAGGGAACTAGAGTTCCAAGTTGATGATTGGGTTTTCCTGAAAGTGTCGCCTATGAAAGGGGTGATGATATTTGGAAAGAAGAGGAAACTCATTCCTAGATATGTAGGCCCTTACAAGATCTTAAAAAGGGTTGGTAAAGTGGCTTATGAGTTAGAGTTGCCAACAGAACTAGCAACAGTCCATCCGGTTTTCCACATCTTGTTGTTAAAGAAGTGTGTGGGTGATCCAGCATCTATTGTGCCTTTAGAACGTGTGGTTGTGAAGGATAGTCTCACTTATGAAGAGGTTCCAGTTGAAATCCTTGATCATCAGGTTCGAAGGTTGAGAAACAAAGAAGTCGCTTTAGTCAAGGTTTTGTGGAGGAGTCAGTCCGTAGAGGGAGCTACATGGGAAGCAGAAGCAGCCATGAATGCCAAGTGTCCTCACCTCTTTCCTTTCGATTCCATTCCAGGAGCAGTTTCAGTCTTAGCTTCACGTTCCTTCAGTATGTACTTGCATTTTTAGCATGTTTGCATGTCCTTGGAACTTAGTTCAGTCATAAATCAATTTCCAAAACTTAGTGGTAGGGTTTGCAGCTCTTTTCCTCCATTTCAGCTAGTTTAGTCTTCATTTGAGGAAAAATGTTCCCAAAGGGGTATATTGTAACACCTCGAAAACAAGATCTAGAAAAAAATGCAAAAAATTACATAAACCAGTGAACCATGACAGGGTTCATGGACCATGACAAGGTCCACGGTCCATTGACCTGCCCATGGTGGGGAGTTGGACTCCACCAGGACCCAGATGTCAGACAACGGTACCCTTCACGGGTCATGGTCTTGAGGACGGGCCGTGGTGGCATCCGTGACGGCTAGAAAGTAGCCCCGCCTAGCTAGTCCCTTAGACCCCTACGCCTAAGTGAAGACCACGAGGACCTTCACGGTCTGTGGTCCTTCACACGGGTCGTGGGATGGTCCGTGAAGATAGGCCTTCAGACCACCTGACCAAGTAAGGACCACGGGGACCTTCACGGTCCGTGGTCTTACACACGGTCCTTGGTGGACCCCGTAAAGCAGACCTCAGAACCCAGTAGTCACTGGACCACAGTCCACGGCCATCTTCACGGTCCATAGTCCTTCACGTTCCGTGGAAGTGGCCATGGTCATCCCAGTTAGTAGTCTAAGGCAGGGGTCCTTTGGTGTTTTCCTATTTCGTTGGACCACTAAACTACGTCGTTTTAACCCTAAACTACGTGATTTTGGTTTATTTTAGCCTAGAAACATAACTAGAACTTACCTAAGTTAAATCATTCATCAAAACTTAGAAAAATTAGAGCATAACACGAAAAACAGGTCGAGCAACCCTAGTTCAAGAACGCAGCAAGGTTTCTTCAGTTTCAACCAAAACCGAAAGATTTCTCCTTGGAATTCGTCACTAGGTATACGGTATTTCACTAGTGAGTTCCTTTCACCCTTAGGTCCCTAGATTTCAGTCAGAATCTTGATTACCTTAATATTATCTAGATCGTCAAAATTGTTTGGTTTTCAGATGTTAAAAGGATCCAAATCATATTATATTGTTATAGTATTGTTTTGCCTAGACTCATGCATAAACTCAGAACCCTAGCTATGTAGTTCTTTTAGTTCTTGAATTACACCTGTTAGGTCAGAAAATTCAGTATATACATTAACATGCCTCAGTTCTCGAATGCATTGTTATCAGTATATAAATGTTGCATTCTCAGTTTGCACGTCAGTATTTTAGCTATCCAGTATTTCAGTCATAAAGTGTTAATTACTTAATCATATGGGAAGCTTAATACCGAGTGGTCTTGGGCCAATCTTCCTCAAGTACCAGAATTACATGCCCCGTAGGTTGTAAGTCCCCTCTGTGGGAATCATTTTAGTGATCACGCAAGCATGCCTCTACACCTTTGGCTAGGTGTATTGGGTCCTCTCGATGGGGCGTATACATCGGACTCCACATTTAGCTCATGCGGTTTTATGTCGGTTATTAGTAGCTCCTTTACAGTTCAGTCAGATCCTTTCGCATTGACCACAATTATTAGTTTAGTTCAGATTTCAGTTTCAACATAGTATAAACTTGGTCATTGCATTTAGTTTAGTCATGTTTCGTATTTTTCAGTTCCTATGCTTTAGCTTCCGCACAGTCTTATTGTTTCAGTTTATCTTTAGCATGCTTATGATTATGCCAACAGGGTTAGCTTGGGGTCACTCGTGATCCTTGGTCCTGTGTCCGCGTCTAGGGTGTAGCCTCAGGGCGTGATACTTGGTACCAGAGCATTAGGTTCGTTGATGTCATCACACAAGAACAAATCTAGCAGAGTCTTATGTATTGGTAAAAGGACACCTTTACTTTTCTTCGGGCGGCTATAGGATTCGAGGAAAACTCATTACTTTCTTTCTTTCATACTATTACTTATATCCAATTAGTATCTAGGCGATACAAATTGATATCTAACCTCTTTCATTGTATTTTACTTATGGATAGTTTTAGAGTAGTAAAAGTGGTAGCACAAACACCAGCAAGAGGGGATGTGTCCTTGGAAATAGGCTTATTTTCCCGATTGACTACATGGAGTTTAATGATTAGTGACCAACATGATCTCTTTATTATGTTCTTAAGTTGAAACCTATAGTCTTCAAGAGTACTGAATCTGCTGATGTTTATTATTTCCTTATTGATTATCATGTGTTGTTTCATAAAATAGATATAGTAGAGCTATTTGGTGTTGAATTTATGAAATACTAGTTCCAAAAGTACACTAAAATGTGGTGGGGGTCTCATGTTGAGTGTTCACCAGTAAAGGCACTACTTATGACTTTGGCAGAATTTTCTAGCTCTTTCATGAAGAACTATATCCACTAGACTGTGAGGATACGATGAGATATGAGTTCCTGAATTTAGAATAAGGGAAGATGTATGTTATAGTCGATGAGGCCAAATTTCATGTTTTATCTAGGTATGTTGCTCAACTCTTTTTCAGTCCGGAAGAGGGGATTCGCCAATTTGTGAAGGAATTGAGGTCAAATTTGCAAAATCTAGCTTTACAGGTGGCTGCTTCTGCAAAATCATTTTAGAAAGTGGTCGATTTTGTGATAGAGGTATACGTAGAGGGGTGAAGCCATTTGAATTCCCCAAGCTAACAACGTTCAAGACGTTTCGTAAGTGAGATGATTTTAGTATTTCTACTCTTAATGGTGAGTCTGTGCTGGTTGCGAAAGTGTATAGGTCTTGCATTATGGCATTTGTGGAGAGTAGAACTTATGTAGATTTAATTATATTGGATATGGTTGACTTTGATGTAATCCTGGGTATGACTTATCTTTCTCCAAATTTTGCTATCTTAGATTGCAATGCTAAGAATGTGACCTTGGGTAGATATATTTGAAAGGCTAGTATATAGTATTGTGGGTATCTACAGACTCGTTTGCTTATGAATATTGTATTCTTGATAGACTTGAAACGTTATGAGTCATCGAGGTAAAGAAAGACATTAAGGGATTAATACGCTTAACTTCGGTTCTTTGGCCAAGGTAGGTTATGATTTGTTCTATATGATAGAGAAACTCTTAATAGTGATTGGTAGTCATTAAGTTATGTTGTGAAACTTCCTGTGTACTTACTCGTTGTGGTAAAATGATTTATATATTGTTCTGATTGGTTTGTAATCCCAAGATCGCGGAATCTATAATCTTAACCTTTCTATATCAAAGCGATGTCTTGAATAAAGAAGTCTTAATAAAATATTGTTAATGAAGTGGAAAGTGATGAATTAACTATACTATTGGATCGGGCAGCACGAGCCGACACGATATATTTAAATCGAATACCACAATCCGACATAATATGTTTTGAATGGGTGCCTTGAGTCGCACTATATTATTTGATCGGGTGTCACATTCTAATAGGGTAACATTAAAGGGAAACATATTAAAATAACGTAATGCACTCAATCTCAAAGAACTAATTTTTCGAAAGAGCATGGTGTAGAGGCATGGGTCCTCAAGTGTGTTCTTGATATTGTGACTGATTACATACTCGCTTCGTTGTTGTTGCCACTTGTTCATGTTGTTTGCTGCTTACCAACTACTATGTGCTATAGTTGATTTCATGGTATTACTTTATGCATATTAGTTTCTATTTTGAGTCGGCTAATGATATCTATTGTGTACATGTTCCCCGGTACTGACTCCTACTTGTATTTTACTTCGTTTTCCATTTGTGAAGTGTAGTGAGTGTATCAACGGCTTTGAATCGCACTCTACTCTAGCTAGTTTCCAACATATCAGGTTCGAGTGTGAGCCATTCATTCTAGCTCATTTTGGATTCTCTCGATCATGGCATGATGTCCTTAGCTTTCGGACATAAACCATTTTATTTATTTATTCGGGTATCTTTATTACTCTTACACTTGATATTTTGGGATTAGACGTCCTTGATGTGATGAGGTTCAGCTCTTGGGAATAATATCTAATAGGTGCTAGTTGATTTTTGTTTCTTACATTAATAGATTTGATCTTCCGCATTATTATCATATTTCATAAGTTCAATAACTAATATAAATTGAGATTTGCATTAGTTGGTTCGCCCACCTAGAAGGTTAAGTGAAGGTATCACTCATGATCGTTTTTTATCGTAACACGATATTAAATAATACTCTTTTTAAGTTATACAAGAATTTATGGAGTATTATTTTATATATATGATAAAATGTGAATCAAAATACATCTATATTACCTTAAAAGCATGAACTCCTAACTTTAATGTTAAATTACTATAATATCCCTAACTTAGGTTGTGACTTTTTCGATGAGTTGTGACTTTTCCGATAAGTTGTGACTTTTTCCAAAGGGTTGTGATTTTTCGATAAATTGTGACTTTTCTAAAGAGTTGTGACTTTTTTCAATAAATTGTGACTTTTCCAAAGGGTTGTGACTTCCCGGAAAGGTCATGACTTTTCAGATAAGACACAAAAAACAATTGTTCATGCTGCCTTTTGTTGACTATAAATAGAGGGATTTCCTCTCATTTTTCAACCACAATTTTTTTTTTAAAATCTTCTACTCTTCTTCTTCTTGCATTATAATTTTTTTTGTGTGTGATTTATTGTTGTTGAGTGTGTTTGAAGTTTAACAGAATATGGGGCACTATTCTGATGAATTATAAATCATTCTCTCTTAAGAGGGTATATTCGATAACTTCGAGTAGTTGAGGAAAATAATTTTCATTATAAAATAATTATTTTTTGCTTAATATATACATTAGTATGTAATGTTCCAATAAATGAAGTTAACATGATGTAGTCTATTTTAATTTGTTTTTGTTAACAATTTCTTTTGTGATGTAGATATATGCGTCTGAATATCTTTTTCTAAAATTTAGAGAATTTTCATGATTTGTTTTTTTAATGCTCAAGACAAAATAATGACTTTATTTATCAATACTACTTATATGATTTAGATTGTCAGGAAGTTTGCTTCAAAATAGTTATTACGATATAAGCATTGCCTTTTTGTTTTACTTATTTACTATTTCATGATATTTAAGTATTTTAGTCAAAGAGAAATTCATATGACTTGTAATAACGTAAGTTGAAATTTGTATTAGTTTAATTTTTTATTATTTATTTAATACCTAATTTTTATGAGATAAATATTTTCATTAATGAAAATATATATTTACATTTTGGTAGATATTTGTACTTAAATTAAAGTATTATATATGGCACAAATGTATTATCAAGTTAACAAGATCTTCTAAGTTTAAAATAAATTATTTAAAAATGTTCCAAGTTATTTTATTTTTAAAAAAAACACTCACAACAAATGTGAAAATATGTGAATATATATGAATCATTTAAAATTTATCAATTACAAAAGAAGTTTTATATTCAATAATATGGAATAAACATTTACATTTTTCCCCTACACTAAATTAAAATATAATAACTACAAAAATAGTAACATTAATTAAAAGTCTTATTTATTTATTTAAATTTAATAGAAATTTAGGTATTGCAATTAACTCTTTTACGTTCTAAGGTATAACATTATGAATGTCATAGTTGTTACATTAATTTCTATCTTTCATCTATCGTTATATTACCTTTTGATCAACAATTTTTCATATTATTACACCGCCCATATATATGTGATAACATGGTGTTGTAATTTTTCCTTTGACGAATCATATTTGGTTGAATAAATTGAAATAATTTATGAGTATATGAATTATATCTTTTTTGGGTGTAAGATGAACATGTAGCTATATATATGAATTCACATATAAAATATATTCTTTAATTTTAATTTTTAGTTTTTTCTGGTAAAAAAAAAAGAAAATATTTCTCAATTAACTATGGACAGCCAGATAACTTTCTTTTATTTATGTACACAGTCAATCAAGAAGTAAAGTATGAGAGCCAACAACAAGAACATCGTCTATTATGTGATAACTTATAAAATTTAGTTGTTCTCTTCACATTTTCGTATGACATCTAAACAGTTTAACGTGGAATACACGTGCAAACATCTGGTTAGATGACAAGAAAAATACACAACAAATATCGTCTATAAGGTAATATTAGTGAGATATGACTAATTACACGATTGAACTTCATCAAATTGAAATAAATATATAATTTATTGCATTTAACTAATAAAATTTCTCATTGACGATCTTCTTAGGTTTGTGTGAATATGAGATATATATGACGATCCACATTGAACATTAACAAAAGAATCTGCAATATTATTTTGTGCTAAACTTAGTATTCAAGTCTTCACCTAAATAAGCAATACTATTTACTATAACATATATTTTGTGAATTAGTATTCACGTGCACGCACGTGTCAAAAAACAAGTATTTAAAAAAAGTAAGAGTTGGACAACTTTTAAACACAAAAATACCCTTAAGAAATATTTATTTATTTCACTATCAAATTTGAAATTATATTTATTCCATATTTAATTGATATTAGCTGATATCAGGATAAATTATAAACCAAAATCTTAAAAATTTATTATTTATCCCATATGAAATTATAATCCTTGTTTTAAACAAATGTTTCATATTAACTAAGAAAGAGATCTACTTTAATTTAATTCACTTTCCTTCTACACCGATGATTGACTATAACATCTAACGGTTCAAATTCAGTATCCGCGTCATACAAAACTAACCAATGAATAAGTAGCCCCAAATTCCTATATAATAAACCTCTGCATCTCTTTCACTTCACACAATTCAAACTCCAAAATCCCCCCCAATTTCTAAATTCTTCCCTTCAATGGAACAAAATGCAGAGAAGAAGTCATCGGCTGAGAAGTCTCCTGCCACCGCCTCTAAGAAATCAAAGGCCGGTAAGAACCTTCCTAAGGACGCTAGTAGAGACAAGAAGAATAAGAGGTCAATGAATTCTGCCGATACTTACAAGATCTACATCTTCAAGGTGCTGAAACAAGTTCATCCAGATATAGAGGTTTCAAGCAAGGCTATGGGAATCATGAACAACTTCATCAATGATATCTTTGAAAGGCTTGCTGAGGAGTTTACTAAGCTTGCTAGGTACAACAAGAAGCCTACCATCACTTCTCGGGAGATTCAAACTGCTGTCCGATTGGTTCTCCCTGGTGAATTTGCCAAGCATGCTGTATCTGAGGGTACTAAGACGGTTGCCAAATTCACTAGCTCTTAGAGATGTGTTGGTTTTGTATTGATTTTTCTGTTGGATGATTTTCAATTATGTTTGATTATATAAAGAACAGAAAAATTGAATATAGAATAGATTTGAATGTGTTCAAAAAAAGAAATTGAGGAGACAAAATTAATGTTACTCTTGATATCCAATTTTTCTATTCTAAGTAGTTTGTTATTGTTACTACTTTCATTTTTGCAATGTTTTTTATTACTCTTTTGAAATGCTTTATTATCGAAAGCTCTATCTCCATATAAACAAGTTGATTGTTCAAAAGGTTACTTTCATGAAAGAAAAACAACTAAACTCGGAATGATTTTCATCTACAACATATTTTCATTTCTAAGATTTCACTTACACAAAAGTACTACTTTAAAAGAATTGAAACATAAATCATATGAAGATTCAGGAACAAACTTAGTGGTGTAAACCCAAGCATTATTAACAATAGGCTTGTCAAGGTGATCCAATAGGTTCTCAAGAGGGCCTTTCCCGGTAACAATAGCTTGAATGTAGAATCTAAACATAGAGAGCATAGCCAGTCTTTCGTTTTTGGTCTATTGCACCTTGAGCTCAGCAAATGTGGTAGGGTCATCACCAAGGCCAAGTGGGTCAAAATATTGGCTCCTGAGGTATGAGTCGTTGCCTTCTCCTACTCCTAGAAGTTCATTTATTCTAAAACCTTCAACAAGTCCCATAAGTATGACACGGAAACCTAGCACAACTAGAATACTCTGAGCATGGACAAGTTTAGGGTTGCCCATGTCACGACCCAAAGTACACCCTAGAAGGGACATCGCGTATATGACCCTAAAAGTCCCTACACAAGAAACTTGACATACATATATTCAACATGAAAGAGAAAAACAAGAAATCTCATCAAAAGTAAAGAGTCTTACATGAAATTGGAAGTACATCAAAGTCTAGACAAGCCATCTATTACATAAAAAAAGAAGTGGTGGGAACCTAACCTATACACAAAGTACAATATCCGAAACATAAAGACATAAGTAGGTAATAAAGGCAATATTGTCCTTGAATTATGAGGACTCCCCAAGTCTTCAAATCCTTAAGATGAACAACTAGCTATGAACGGAGGGAGAAGAATCGCCAATTCCTACATTAGTGAAACAATATAGTCACAAGTATGTATTAGTACATGAAATGTACTAAGTATAAGGGGAATTCAATAAAACATGAAACCTGATCTAAGGGGACATAATAAAAAACATGATATGCATGACCAGCTAAAGCAGAGTAAAATAATTTGAGAAGAATCGTAATCATGAACATGGTAAATGCATCTTGAAACATAAGAAAAGTTTCATAAAACATTTTTAAGTAACTTAGTTCAATTTGTGAGATATTACCTTTAACTGAAAATAGACCATGCAATATATAACACGGAATCCGATTTAACTCCACACCGATAAAGGAGAGTCTACTTGCCAAGGTAGAACTTTGTATCATATCATATGATATATGCCGATCCACTAGATAGGTAATTTAAGACAAACCTATTGGGGCACATAATTTGGAACTAGAGGTTGCTACTAGATACTACCTTATCTGAGCCTCCACCTAAATCTTCTCTCA
Source organism: Solanum microdontum (assembly GCA_036250385.1). NCBI lineage: Eukaryota > Viridiplantae > Streptophyta > Magnoliopsida > Solanales > Solanaceae > Solanum > Solanum microdontum. The sequence goes on along the minus strand of JAJONQ010000980.1, from coordinate 32,222 downwards.
ATCCTATGTAAAATACCAATAGAATAGTCACATACATAAAATGACCATCATCCATGAAAATCATAATTGAAATACTAATCCAATCTTAAACATCATACAGTATCTCATTAAATCTTAAATCAAGTCTAAGTGAGAAAACCTTTCACCAAGTCATAATCCCTTAAGTATGTGAGAAAACCTTTCACAATCCATTGATGATTATCTTAAAGCAACCTAGATTACGAATCATTCCTTTTCGTAAATCATGCATAAGTTCCTGAAGACATCATTCATTGATTCATAGCTTTACTTCAAATTCATTCAAATTAGAGTTCATAGTAAAAATCATGATCGATGCATGGGTTCATATGGAATTGATTGGAAAACATGTAATTGAATCTAAACAATTATAATATGATCATAACCAAACAATTGAATACAAATAGAACCCTTGAGGAATTGAATGAAACCTAGCTAGTTGAATTGAAATTGAAAGGGAGAATTGAAGAATCTTTGGGAACTCAATGGGTGAATGGAACCGATTAATGAGTTCCCTACAAACCTTATATCAATGTCCACAAGCAACTGATGAAGAGAGGAGACTTGAACTTGAAGAACCCTAACTTATTTTTCCTTGATGTAGAGAGGGAAGTATTTAGAAAATCTAGGAGAGAATTTGGAAATTTGATTGAATTAGTGAGTTGGGGAAAATTTAGGAGTAGATGGGTAGTTATAGGTATTAGAATTAGGGTCAAAATGAAGTAGTATAGGCACTAAATGGATACAAAAATACCCTTTCAAAATAAGAGTTGAATAATCCTACGGTTGTAACCTACGGTCCATAGAAATTTCTATTGCCCACCCTGGTCAACCATAGAACAAACTTCAGAATACAAAATATTCTATCATTTCCCACGAGACCATTCTACGGTCCATCCAAATTCCTATGGTCTGTAGACCCCATCCGTAGAAGTAAACTTTTCGTCCAAAAATTCACTATGTATGGGACCTTTCTATAGGACCTTCCTATGGTCAGTAAAACCAACAATGACTCATCAAAACCATCTGTAGACCAGAGGTCCTATATAAAATCTCTGATCAATTCTACAAGTCAGTCCTACGACCAATCAAACTTTCTACCGTTCGTCCTTTCAAGTCGTAGGTCTAATCTTTAGAAATTTAATTTTCCAACACATAATTTTGCGTCTAAGTGTTCCTTCGTACGGCCTGTAGGACTTCCTACTGCCTGTAAGACTTTCTACGGTCTGTAGGTTGGACTAGAAAAACCTTTTCAGTACCTAAAAATTAGTGTTTTTTTTTCTTTAGACTTTCCAACTTCAAGGGTATTACAATATCTCCCCCTTCGGAACATTCATCCTCGAATGAGACTCAAGCTAGCATGAATAGAGTAGGAGAGAAACTAACAATGCAACATGAATACATTTTTTCATCAAAATGCACATAAAACATGGAGAATCACTCCAAGATAAATCATAAGATATAAAATCAAGTTTTCATGAACTTTCATTCATATGGAAACATGAAAATGACCAAAGCACATGAGTCTGAAAGAATGAACCATAATGAGCTAATATCTCAAGCTAGAGTAGGAGCGGAGGGAAAGAGATGGGATGCTAGGACATCATATCATCTTTGGCCTTCCAAGTAGCACACTCAACTAATTGATTCCTTCAAAGAACCTTTACGGAAGAAACTTTTTAGTTTCTTAACTTCCAAACTTGCCGGTCTAAGATCTCACCCAGAACCTCTTCATAGGAAAGATTCTCCTTAACTTCCAAACCCTCTAAAGGAACAATAAATGTTAGATCTCCAACACACTTCTTCAACAAAGACTCATGGAATACTAGATGTATCAATGCTAAATCATTAGGAAACTCAAGTTCATAAGCAACTTTGCCAATATGCCTCAAAATCTAATATGGGCCCACATAACAGGGATTAAGTTTCCCTTTCTTTCCATACCTCAGGACACCCTTCAGGGGTGAAATTTTCAAGTAGACCCAATCATCAACATTAAATTCTGGTTCTTTTCTTCTAACATCAAAATAAAACTTTTAAATTTGAGTAGTTTCCAACTTCTCACAAATAAGTCAAACCTTTTCCATATCCTCATGCGCCAACTCAAGCCATATCAAAGAAACCTCACCAACCTGAAACCAACTGATAGGAGACCTAAACCTCCTACCATAAAAACATCAAACGGTGGTATCTCAATGCTAGAATGATGGTCATTATTAAAAGAAAACTCAATCAAAGGCAAGCGATCATCCCAATTACCATTGAAATCAATCACACAAGCTCTTAATATATCTTCCAATGTCTGTATGGTACACTCGGCTTGTTGATGAGTTTGAGATTTTGATTCATTTAGGGCTTTGTTTTCATAGTTTTATTGTCCTCAATACCTAATTTATGATCTAAAATTATGTTTAAGTGTTGATTTACAGAAATGAAGGCTAAGGAGCAAGGAAAGGACAATACCAGACAAAAAGGAGTGAAAAAGCGGAAGAAGTTGAAGAAAGGTAATCCTGGTGATCGCCAAGACCACTCGGCGAGCCGTCGAGTGGCTCTTTAGCTTGCCAAAAGTTCCAGCATGCTAGCCCTAGGGAAGAACATACTTTGCGACGGAAATGGACAATCGGCGTAACACCGAACGAATCAATGACCTCGATCCTGATCGCCTTAAGTCACAGAACCCTAAGGATAAAAACCCAAGGCAAGCCGGTGAAGGAATGGAGTAATGGGCGCATCGCTGTCATGGTCGGCGATGCTCGACCTACTTCACCTAATGGTCCTGAAGGCCAAAATTGGGGGAACTATAAATTGGAAAGCAGAAAAGCAGAAAATGAGAGGAGAGTCCTATCTAGTCTTGAATCATGTTTTTTCAGAGTTTTCCATTTCAGAACTTAGAGCTTCTGAGACTTGGTTTTGAGGAATTTTCAATTGGGTTTTTGAATTAAGTTGATTTGAAGCATTCTAGAGATTTGGAGACCATTGCCCAGTTCATGTATAACTTAATTGGTAATTGTTCCTTCCTTTTTATGATGTGTGGCTAAACCCCCAATTTGTGGGCTATGATAATGTGATTATTTGCTTTAATTAGCTTGGGGGTATTGTTGTTTACTGATTTAAATGTTGATTTGAAGTGGGTTTAACCGACAGTTGTGTATTAATCTATGAATTGTAGTTAAAAATGCAATTCTAACTTAGTGTTCTGGGCTTGCTTGAGAAAGAGGTTTAGAACAAAGGTTTTCGATTGATGATTGTAGTTATTGGGTTGTTGTGGGTTCAGCTCGAGAGAGTGAATCCTAAACTCGATTCTACCTATCTAGCGAGAGAGAGTACATAAATTGAGGTATTGATCTGTTTATATTGTTAAGCTTGTCGAGGTTTGAGAGAACTCGCTTTAATCAAAATAGTTGTTCGAGAGAAAGCTATTGCATCTATTATCTAGCCTACCCACTGAGATTCAACAGTTTTTAGTAAATTACAATTACTCATATAGAGAAATTAGCTTATAATCGATCACATCCTCGAGAACTCCTCTTTACTTATTGATTCCCCTATTTTTGTAATTTCTATATTTGTTAATTGACAAACCAATTCCCCCATTTAACATTCGTGTCACCCTTTCGATTTATCTAAATGTTTTCAATAATTTCTATTCCTATAACTGATTAGACCACGTTTAAAACTTCATAACCGAATTTGAACTTGTACTGCGCCCTGTGGATTCAACCCCAACTCTTCATTGGGTTTTATACTAGATTACGATTGCCTACACCTAGTATTGGATGAGGTGTAGTAGAGTGTTTATCAAAAATGGCGCCACTGCTGGGAATGGTGTTTATATTCTATTATTAAAGTTTAAATTGTGATCTTTTTGTGTTGTAGTTGAATCGACTTACCTTATTTTGTGTGGTTGTTGACTATTTTTAAATAGAGGACGAGATGAGTGTAATCAGAAGTAACGGTAGTTAACTTGGCCACCATGATGACATCAAAAATTTGAATGATGACAATGACCCAATTTAATTGGGTGGCGTAGGTGCTATACATTTACCTTCTGTTGCGGAGAATGTTGTCTTCCACGTGACTAGCACAATGTTGCAACTCTTAAAAATGAAAGGATTATATGGAGGACAAGCTTATAAGGATCCCCATGATAATATTTGGAACTTTTTGGATGTATGTGGTCCATTCTCGTTCAAAAACATCTCACAAGAATCCATTTGTCTCCGGTTATTCCCTTTTACTTTGATGGGGGAAGCTACCAAATGGTTAGCTGATCTACCGAGGAACTCCATTACCACTTGCTATGAACTTAGTAAGGCGTTCTAAGTAAGGTTCTTTTCTTCATCAAAGATAATCGCATTAAGAGATAATATTCAGGGCTTCAAACACTTAGAGGGTGAGACAATCCATGAGACGTGGCTGAGATTTCAGAAGTTATTACTTCAATGTCCGACTCACGGCTACCAAACAACGTGTTGTTACAACACTTCTACCAGAGTCTTGACTCGGTGAACAAAGGTGTGGCTGATCAACTTGTCCAAGGGGGTATAATGCAACATCCTTTCGAAATAACATTTACTCCCCTCTGTGGGATGACCAACATTAACAGAGCATGGTACACTCGGGATGACCAGGTGTCTCCTCTAACTTTTAGGATGACAAAAGAGAAGATCGAAAAGGATCAAGAGAGAGACAAAATATGGCACAAATGATGACCCAGCTAGATATTTTATCAAAAAATATGATGGGTAGTAAGTCTAGAGATGTGAATATTGTTGGTGCTAGTGGAGTAAACCCCGATGAGGCACACTTTTGTGGCTCTTTATAATGAGGAAGTGACTTTTCTTGCAAATCAAGGAGGAGGTTTCTATCTGAGCTATCTAGGTCAGGTGGGAATCAAGGTTAGAATAGAGAAAGGGATTATGGATGGAGAGATCGTGACAGAGAATGGCGTGACCATGGGACTAATTGGAAGGAACGAGATGGAGACAAGGAAGAATATGTTCCACCCCATGAGCGCCAAAATCCAAAGAAGCAAATGGCAGACCCGGAGAACTTTAAAACGGAAGACATGCTTGGACGCATTCTCAATAAAATCGAAGGGTCGGAAAAGGTTCTAAAATTGAAAGAGGATGATTCCACACTCTATCAAATGGTCACCTGTCACTCAATGTCCATCAAACAACTGGAAATGCAAAGGGGTCAAATTTCATCAATTTAAGCCTAAGGCCAAAAGGGGGTCTAACAAGTGATACCTTGGCCAACCCAAAAAATGACCCTTGAAAGTGTATCCACGTCGTGCCACGACATTAAAGAAGGCATTTCTTCGGAGGAAACCCAAGCTTTTATGATTTCATTATTGTTTTTTGAATAATGGGTATTGAATGTGAAGGTTGAAAAGTTGAAGTTTTGGGGAAATGATAGCTAGCGAGACAAAGGTCCAGTCGGCGACTCGCCAAAAGGTCGGCGAGCCTGACTTGGACCGCCATTAGAACCACCTAGCTTGCTAGGAGTTTTGTAAAACTCAGTGAGCTAAAGTACCACTTGGTGAATCGCTGAGTGGGTCATTGAAGTATGTTGTGGTCGCCGACTGGCACGCAAACTGAAGAGTCTTTAAAGGCCAAACCATTTTAAATTCTAAAGCTCTTCATTTCATACTTTTCTACTTCCAAACTTTTAGAACTGCTTTTATTTGCTTTCATACTCCATTTTCTTACCTTTTTGTGTAGGATTTACGACTCGGGGGGGATTTTTGGATTCTTTGCTTGCTTAGCGTTTCAAACTTTCGGCATATAAGGTTGGTTTTCTGAACCCCGCTTTACATTTGGCTGAAATCGAATGCATGATCATTTTGTGGTTGTTATCTATTCTTAGTGTTGATTTGTTGATCGTTTGGTGTTTTTTTTGCCCGTATTTAGTTTAAATCGTGATTAATTGCCCTTAAATCGTGAATTCCATGTCTAAGCATGCTAAAATTGTTGGTTTGTGCTAAATTTGTCACGGGTTTAATGGGGTGAAGTCTGAGTAACCCTGAATTGTGCTAATTTTAGGATTTTTCCCAATGATAGAGCGGTTGACGTCATTCTTAAGGGCAAAAGATGTCAATTGGCCAATTTTGGCCAAATCAGGGGAAGTCTAAGTACCCCGTGGGAATGAGTATTATGGGTCTTTGTTGAAGTGCATAGAACAATAGTTTAATTTTGTTTTCATGGGCTGTGGGTTAGATTTTAAAGGTGGGGGGTACAAATCTAGCATATTGGACTACTCGACGAGCTGGGTCGAGCTCACAGAGTGGTTCGGCGATTCGCCGAAAGTCTCTTAGATCACATTTTTAATTCTCTATTTAGTTGGTTTGAGTTCTGTAACTTTTGGCGATATTCCTGAGCTCACCAAGTTCACTCAGTGACTCACCGAAAGCACATTCTGATCGCCATTCTGCCCCCTATTTTCTGAAATTGTTCTATAACATTCGGCGAGCTACTTTTAGTTCACCGAGCGGTTTCGGCGATCCACCGATTGTCCTTGGTCATCACCGACCTATGATTATTTTTGAGTGATTTTACTTTGGAACTTTCGGTGAGCCTGACTTGGCTCGCCAAATGGGTTCGGCAAGTCTTTCTATGCAGTTTTTCCTACTTTGATTTTTTTTTCAAATTGGATCTAACGTGTGTTTTTTCATTTGCAGAAATGGCTAGACCTAAAGTTACGGGGAGAAATCAACCGACTCGAAAGAGAGCACGAGGAATAGTGATAAATGAAAAGGTTGCTGCTTCTCGGGTCCCAATTACCAAACTTCCTCTAAGAGGGGGAAAGGGAAAGGGAAAGGGAAAGGGCAAGGGCCCTGTACAACCCACACATATGGAGGGAAGTGTCGATAGTGGTGGTGTCTATGCTACGTACCTCACTACGTCTGACGGTGAAAGCCATTTCGAGGACAGTTCCACAGCCTTCGTATTTGTACCAGAGGACGATCAGCTCTTTCAGGCTAGTAGACTGGAGCTACATTTCAAGTCTATGAATGATCCATCTAGGATCCCGGTACCTCCTACACCTTCACCTCCACCTCCGCTTCCACTTCCAGTTCTAGATAAGGCAGTGGTACAGGCCCCACCAGTTCAGGGTCCTCCTCCCCAGTCACTCAATAGACTAAAGGCCTAGGGTTCGAGGACCATTTTAGAAGAAAAGCATTTGTCTACCGATGGTGTGGTAGACAGGTATCCTGAGGTGTGGAACACCCTGAAGTTCCATAGATTTGAGCTTTTTACTAAACCTTGAGGCCCTTACATTTCTACTTAGGTCCGGGAGTTTTATTCGGCATATGGGAAGTTGGTGCCGAAAGGAAAGAAGAAGGCAAGTGCCTTCAAGCCTGTTTACTTCGTAGTAGTTCGAGGGAAGAATGTAAAGTGTAGCAGCATGGAAATCAATGAGGTATTCGGGTGTTCACGAGACTTCATGCATGACTTCATTGACTTGTTCAAGAAGAAGACCCTAGATGATCTAAAGTGTTGGTTGGCACCCCTCATTTTTTATACGACTTCGAGGTGGATCGAGGCAGGTGCACAGATTGAGAAGAAGGACCTAAACGTGGTTGCTCGATACAGGTTCGGGTTCATTAGCAGCATCATCATGCCTTCATAGAATGAGTCGATCCTCCGATATCAAAAGGTTGCCTATCTAGGCTCTATTATAGATCGATAAAGGTTGAATTTCGGTTTGCTCATTGAGCAAGAGATGTCCATGAGGGCTAATCAGAGTTAGACCTCTATTCCATTTCCAGTGCTGATCACCGAGCTGTGCAGATGGGCCCGTGTTCCCATAGTTGAGAAGACAGATGTGGAGGTGACACCCACTTTCTCAACTAACATCTGGCGAATTGAAGCCGAGTACTTGAGGGATGAGGCCGACATGAGGAGGCCTACACCGATTGATACGTCCCCGGTAGTTGATGTTGACATATTATCGACCAAGGCCATACTAACCCCTCAGTCCAATGAGCCTACATATACCTCTGGTCCTTCTACTTCTTCTTCTCTCAGTTCTACTTTTGCAACTCCCCCCATCCCACTTCTTCTTCTGTTGATGCTGCCTCCCGACCCCTATCACCCAGGCTATGTTGTATAAGATGGGCCATCTGGTTCATTCTGCTAATATGTGTGCCTCCCGGGTAGAGGTCGTTGTGCCTAGGATGATAGAGCGGACAATTGTTGCTGCTTTAGCTACTATTAGGGCTAACATGAGAGACCATCGGGAGTTGATTGATGGCCATAGAATGGCTTTGGATACCCTTACAGTATGTGTTGAGGCTTGTGAGTAGGGCCGAGGTGATTTTGCTACTTTGACAGCCTTGAAGGCAGATGTTGTTAGGATGCGCAAGGATTTGGACAAACTGAAGTGCACAGATTTGTCGATATTATTTGGCACAGTTGAGATCCCCGACATTCTGAGAGCAGATGTTCCTGCTAGTATAGATATTCCTCCGTCTCCTGTGACCGAAGATGTAGATAGAGAGGACACACCTATGGAGTCTGCGACAGATACTCATGAGGAGGAGCTCAGTGTTAGAGAAGATACAGTGTATGAAGATTTGTGAGATCTTGCGGGAGCCATAGTGGAGACAGTTGTATGGGCTTCTTTGAGGGAGACGTCTATGGTGGGCTCTAGTGGAGCCAAGGATGTTGCTGAGCCGGGCACTGATGCCCAAACAGATGGAGTTACGGAGATGCAGACTTCACCCCAAGCTTAGCCTGGCAGAATCATTCTTTTTGCTCCATTTCTGTTACTTTTTAGATTGTTTTTATTATTTCTTTGCATTTGAGGACAACTACTAGATTAGTTTGGCTGGGTGAGGTATTTTTATACCTACCTCTTTTGGGCTATATTTGTGGATGTTTGCCATTGTTGTTTTATTAATATTAGATTGTAATTTGTGTTTATATAAATATAAATATAAATACAAATATATATATATATATATGGTTTTAATCTATTCTGTTTGTCCTTTGTTTTGAATTGCAAATTGTTTTGAACCAATTTTAAAAAAATGCCACCTCTTTTGTATTTGATTGTGGGTGTCCTCTTGCATTTTTGAGTGTCAGTTATGGTCAATACCGATGACTTGAATAGTGCTTTCAATTGAACAATATGAATGTGTGGCTACGATGAGGCAAACCGAGTTACATAGGTTATATGTGAACTCCTAGCATCTAATTGTGACTAGTCGGTCGATTGAGTCGATCTCTTGTGATGAACATTGCACGCTAGCTTAAGAATTGTTGAGTCTTATTTGATAATTGTGTTGAATTCCATGTGTGGTGAGGTTGTTTTGAATAGTGTGCTAGATGACGCCTAGAACATTCCCCATTAGTCCAATGGATTGATTGAAGCAAGCGATTGAAATGATCTTAGGCACAAATTTGTTAAGAGTGAACCGAAACTTGACATTATACCTCCTTGTGGCCACCTTGTGAGAAGTGTGAACTTTGCTTTGCCCCATTTAAGCCTATCCTTTTCTTTAGAAGAAACTTGAACAACTTTGACCACTTTGTCCCATCACCTATAACCTTCATGAAGTATTGGTTCGTTTAAATAGCCAACTTAGGCAAAAAGCCTAAGTTGGGGGTGTGGTGAAAAATAACGAAAATCAATAAATGTGAAAAATCCCCCTTTGATAAATCATGATAAAAAGATGGAACCCCTCCATATAAAAAAATGAAAAAGAAAGAAAATAAAATATTGAAAAAAGAAGAGTTTGTGAAATAAAGTGTGTGAAAGGAGCAAAAAAAGGGGGTATCTACTGAGTTGTGCTTAAATGGATAATAGGGTGGATTGTGAACATCATAGAATGTGAAAGAGAAAGAGAAAAAGTGATTTGCAGGCCATACTTCATGAAGGTAGAAGTCACTAAGCCAAAATGATCATACCTTTGCACTCGGCCACGTTACAAGTCATGAAAGACCTTTGTGATCTTGAGTGAGCTGAAAATAATGTCGATTGGCAAATAAGGGCAAGCCTATGGGTACAGTCACGTATGTGTTCATCTTTGTGAGTATGAGAGTTGTGTTTGATTCTGAGATTATAAATTGTTGATGAATTTTGTGTGAACATAGAATCATTCTTGGTGTGCGGGCATTTGAATACTTTTATTGAGCTTGAACTTGCATTTGAATTAAGCATTGTGAGCTTGAGTCTTTTTTATGATGGTTAGTCACAATTTGATAAGTTATTATTTATCCCATATGAAATTATAATCATTGTTTTAAACCAAAGTTTCATAATTATTAGGAAGGACATCTACTTTAATTTAATTCATCTTTCCTTCTATGCTGATGATTGACTATAACATCTAACGATTCAACTTCAGGATCCTCGTCATCCAAAACTAACCAATGAATATGTAGCCCCTAATTCCTGTATAATAAATCTTTGCATCTCTTTCACTTCACACATTCAAACTCCAAAATCCCCCCAATTTCTGAATTCTTCCCTATAATGGCATCAAAGGGAGATAAGAAACCCACAAAGAAGAAGTCGTCGGCTGAGAAGGCTCCTGCAACTGTTGTTGAGAAATCAAAGTCCGGCCAGAAGCTTCCTAAGGACGCCACCAGAGACAAGAAGAATAAGCGGTCAAAGAATTATGTCGATACTTACAAGATCTACATCTTCAAGGTGCTGAAACAGGTTCATCCAGATATACAGATTGTCAGCAAGGCTATGGGAATCATGAACAACTTCATCAATGATATCTTTGAGAGGCTTGCTGAGGAGTTTTCTAGACTTGCTAGGTACAACAAGAAGCCTACCATCACTTCTTGGGTGATTCAAAGTGCTCTCCAATTGGTTCTCCCTAGTGAATTGGCCAAGCATGTTGTATCTAAGGGTACTAAGGGGGTTGCCAAATTCACTAGCTCTTAGAGATGTGTTAGATTTTTATTGATTTTATGTTGGATGATATTTGATTAGGTTTGATTATGTAAAGAGCAGAAAAATTGAATATATGATAGATTTGAATGAGTTCCAAAAAAGAAATTGAGGAGACCAAATTGATGTTACTCTTGATATCTAATTTTTCTATTCCAAGTAGTTTGTTATTGTTGCTAGTTTCATTTTTGTAATCTTTATTCTAACTGCTTTGAAATGCTTTATTATTGATAGCAACATCTATATCTTCGTATAAACAAGTTGATTGTACAAAAGGTTACTTTCATGAAAGGAAAACAACTAAACTCGTAATGATTTTCATCTACAACATATTTTCATTTTTAATATTTCAGTTACATAAAAGTAGTACTTTCAAAAAATTGAAACATAAATCATCTTAAGATTCGGGAACAAACTTAGTGGCGTAAACCCAAGCATTGTTAACAATAGGCTTGTCAAGGTGATCCAATAGGTTCTCAAGAGGGCCTTTGCCGGCAACAATAGCTTAAATGAAGAATCCAAAGATGGAGAACATAGCCAGTATTATGTTCTTGGTCTATTTCACCTTGAGCTCAACAAATGTGGTACGGTCATCACCAAGGCCAAGTGGGTCAAAATATTGGCCCCTGGGTATGAGTCGTTTCCGTCTCCAACTCCTGGAACTCCATTGATTCTAAAACCTTCAACAAGTCCCATAATCATAACTCAGAAAACTAGCACAGCTAGAATACTCTGAGCATGGACAAGGTTAGGGTTGCACATGTCACGACCCAAAGCACACCCTAGACCTGACATCGTGTATATGACCCCAAAAGTCCCTACACAAGACACTTGACATACATATAGTCAACATTATAGATAAAAATAAGAAATCTCATAAGAAGTAAAGAGTTTGACATAAAAGTGGAAATACATCAAAGTCTAGACAAGCTATCTATTACATAAAAAAGGAGTAGTGGGGACGTAACATGTACACAAAGTACAATATCTAAAACATAAAAACATAAGTAGGTAATAAAGGAAATATTGTCCTCGAAGTATGAGGACTCACCAAGTCTTCAAATTCTTAAGATGATCAACTAGCCTTAAATTGAGGGAGAAGAATCATCAAGCCCTACATTAGAGAAACAATATAGTCACAAATATGTATTAGTACATGAAATGTACTAAGTATGAGGGAAATTCAATAAAACATGAAACCTGGTCTAAGGGGACATAATTGAAAACCTGATATGCATGACAAAGCTAAAACATAGTAAGCCGAACTTTCTTCATGGCTTTTGTACCGATTACGGACCTATTATGGAAACTTCACCCACCTCAAACCATCCTATGGCAGACCTACACCTCCTACCATATAAGAACTCAAATGGAGCCACATTGATACTTGAGTGATAACTGTTATTATCAACAAACTCAAATAATGGTAAATAGTCATCCCAATTGCCCTTAAAATCAATTGCACAAGCTCTACATATCTTCCAATGTTTGGATCATACGCTCCGCTTGCCCATCGGCTTGGGGATGAAAATTTGTGCTAAGCTTAACCTTAGTACCAAGACCCTTTTGGAATGACTTCCAAAATTGTGAAGTTTATTAGGTACCACGGTCGGAAATAATGGACAAAGGCACTCCATGCAAATTTACCATCTCTTTCAAGTACAAATTGGCATAGTCCTCCGTCAAGAAGGAAACCTTAACAGAAGGAAATAAGCTGATTTCATCATCCGATCTACTATCACCCAAATCGAATCATATTGTCGTCGGGTGCGAGGAAAACCAACTATAAAGTCCATATTGAAGTCTTCCCACTTCAAAGTTGGAATGCTAATGTCTTGGGATAAGCCTCCTGATTTTTGATGCTCAACCTTTACTTGTTGGCAATTCGGACACTTAGCCACAAATCCTGCAATATCCGTCTTCATCCCATTCCAACAATAGACCTCCATTAAATCACGATGCATCTTGGTGGCTCCCGGTGAATGGAATACTGCGAACTATGTGCTTCTGTCAAAATATGTTCCCTCAAGTCTTCCATATTTGGAACACATAAACGACCTTCGTATCTAAGAACACCATCTCCCCTTGGGAGAAAGCCTTAAAGAATTTCTTAAGCACCGCTTCTTTCAATTCTACTAAAATTAGATCAAGACCTTGCTTAGATTTCACATCTTCCACAAAAGACGATTCGGAACCATTATGAACCATAAAACCTCCCTTGGTGGATTCCACTAGTTTAATACCTAATCGAGCCAATCAATGAACATCTCGAACCAATTCTTTCTTTCCTTCTTCAATATGAGAAACACTACCCATAGATAACCGACTAAGAGCATCCGCTACCACATTGGCTTTACTAGGGTGATAAAGAACACTCACGTCGTAATCTTTCAATTACTCAAGCCACCTTCTTTGGCGAAGATTCAAATCTTTTCTACTAAACACATGTTGCAAACTCTTGTGGTTGGTAAACACATCTACATGTACTCCATACAAATTGTGTCTCCAAATCTTTGAGACAAAAATGACCGCCGCTAATTCAAGGTCGTGAGTAGGATAATTCTCTTCATAGATTTTAAGTTGCCTTGAGGCATAGGCAATAACTTTCCCATTTTGCATAAGCACACACCCTAGCCTAATTATCGAGGCATCACAATAAACCATAAAACTGTTTGTCCCTTCCGATAAGGTCAAAACCGAAGCGGAGGTAACGCTATCCTTCAACTCTTGAAAACTCTTTTCACATACATCAGACCATATGAACTTTGCCTTCTTTTGAGTCAAAGTTGTCAAAGGAGAGGTAATTAAAGAGAAACCCTCAACAAACTTTCTGTAGTAACCGGCTAAACCCAAGAAACTTCTAATAAATGAAGCACCAAGGAAAGCTACGAACCTTAGCCAAAATTCACGTTTGTTAAACTTTGCAAAAAGTTGTTGGTCCTTAAGAATTTGCAACACGATCCTCAAATGATTAATATGCTCATCCTCACTCCTTGAGTAGATCAAAATATCATCAATGAACACAATCACAAACATGTCAAGGTATTGTCTAAATACTCTATTCATCAAATCCACAAACGCCGCCAGAGCATTAGTCAACCCAAACGATATTACCAAAAACTCATAATGACCATACCTTGTTTGAAAAGCCATCTTCAGAATGTCATCATCTTTCACCCTTAATTGGTGATAACCCGATCGGAGATCAATCTTAGAGAAATAACTTGCTCCTTGAAGTTGGTCAAACAAATTATGTATCCTTGGAAGAGGATACTTAATCTTAAAAGTCACTTTGTTTAACTTTTGATAGTCAATACATATACGAAGAGAACCATCTTTCTTTCTAACAAACAAAATTGGAGCACCCTATGGAGATATACTCGGTAGGATGAAAACCTTATCCAACAAATCTTTCAAATGTTCTTTCAACTCCTTAATTTTTGCCGGAGCCATACGGTAAGGAAATAGAGATAGGTTGCGTATCTGGGAAAAGGTCAATACCAAAGTCTATTTCCCGCTCCGGAGGAATACCAGGTAAGTCATCTGGAAACACTTTCAGAAACTCATTAACACCGAGGACCGACTCGAGATAAGGGGTTTCAGAATCTATATCTGTAAAATTCCAGATAATTTTAAACTAAACTGGAGTCAAACACAAACTAATAGGCTTAGCTAAAGCTTGACGTTACGGTTAAAGCTGATAAAATACCTCTTTGTACCTTAAAATTCATTTTTTCAGGTTAGAACGTCAAGGCCTAAACCCCTAGGACCAACCATGGGTCCTTGAGGAAAAGGCCCCAAAAAGTTACCTGGGAACTGACCCATGAGGGAACCTACTCCCCGTAGGTCCACCTACGCCCCGTAGGTGGTGGTCATGGGTCATGCCCCAAAAATCAGGCCCAAGACCATGGACCTACGATCCTGCAGAACGGCCAATAGGTTCACTCACAGACCGTAGGTCCTAGGTTCGTAGGTGGCACCTGTGGGTCTTTAGGTAAATTCCTAATTAAGTTAGTTTAATGTAGGGTCCTTTTATATGGTTTTCAATAGACATATATATGTCTTTTAAGTTATTAACAAACTACAAACACTTCATAAAAATGTCAACTACCCAGATCAAAATCAAGCATCTCCAAAATCTTCTCTCTAAAAACTCCATTGAAGAAGAAGAAGAAGAAGAAGAAGAAGATCAAGTTAGGGTTTCAAGACCAATTGTATGGAATTGTATTTGTTGTAATTTATTTCTTTTGATCATTTTATTATCCATGTTGAATTTAGTAAACCTAAATTGATTGCAAGAGTGTTATCCTTGATCCAAGAAGGGTAAAATAAGGGAATTATGCCAAATTGTGGGCTTCATGTATGCATGTTTTTTGAACATGATTATAATCTAGTTATTGTGTTAATTGAAAGTTCATTCTCATAAACACATAATGATCATGATGTGAAATTTCTCACTACATGATGATTCTAAGGTTGAAAGTCTATTCTCACCTATTAAATCTATGAGCTATTTTGTGAATTTTGTTGGATGGAGGGTTTAGACACTCCTTCATGCTTGTAAATGCAATTCAAAGACTAAACATGTAATTGTGTAAAGTATTGCTTAGCACCGGGTGGATATTGAATATGAGATAGAGGCTCTCCCGTTAAGAAAGCCGGGGTTTCTAAAGTTAATCTCATGAGATGGAAGCTCCCCCGTTAAGTAAGGTTTGGTTTCTAGTAACAATCTATGTATCCCTTAACTATGTGCCCTCATAGGTCTTTAGCTAGTTGATCCACCTAAAAGCTAATACATTTAGTTCTACCTTAGGCAAGTAGGACAACTATGTTCGGTGTGGGGTATGACACTGGTTTCCATGTTAAGCTCACATGGCCTATGTCGGTTAAGGCTTATTCCCAATGTAATTAAAAGATGAATTATTAACTATGGTTGTTCAAGGATTTTTTCTTAGCATGGGTATGATTATGGGATCTTACTTATACATGGCACAAGTAGATTTTGAGGGTATTCTTGGTGGGTTTCTATTATGATGTGGTGACTTATATACTGAATATTCTCACGAATTATACTTTCACTCTACTTTTCATGATGATTCTCAAACTTGATAAAGTGCATGCTCTTCAACTAAATTGTCCCTTTTTAGCATATTTTTATGGTTTTGTGCATGTCTACCTTACTTAGTGAAATCTTTGTACTAACCCATATTTCTTCTACATTTTCCACAAAGTGTAGGTTCCGGCATTTGAGGCGACCTTTCTTCTTGTGCAAAGCTTGGATTGACTATTCTCCAAAGCTTGTGGTGAGTCCTAATGGATCCGAGGATGAGTGATGTTTCGTAGTTCATTTCATTTCTTTGTATTTCATGTTGGATTTCTATTGTAAGGGTTGTGACCCTATTTTGAGACTTCGATTGTAATAGATGGCTAAAAGAAACAATGTCTAGACTTCTGCTTTGCTTTTATGAAAACTTCTTAGGACTTGTGAAAATGTCTTTTACTCTTTATTGTTCTTTATGTGATGATGATGTTAAGTGGCTTACATGGTGCATTTAGGGGCATTGTGTGCCTTGTTACATCTAGGGGGTACCTCTGGGTAGGTGACAAACTTGGTAATCAGAGCGAAAGGTTTAGAATGATTCTAGGATGATGTCTCATAAGACACGTCTAGTAGAGTCTTATTCATAGTGTGAAGCGGGCCTCATTTATCAGTGAGAGGCTATAATATGTTTAGGAAATTTCACTTCTTTCATTATTCTTAAGTCGTGCCTTAGAGTTTAACTCTATAAAAGTCCCTCTCCTAATCCTTCTCTTGTGTCTTCAGGAAATGAATACATGAAGGGCTAATGCAAAAAGAGCGAAGGGTGACAATGTGAATGAGGAAGCTCTTCAAGGTAATCAAGCTTCTCAAGTAAATCAAGCTCTGAATGATCCTCCGATTATGACGGATGTGGAGATTAGGTCGGCTTTGGTAGCATTGACCCAAGCCATGACGGTTCAAGCTCAAGCCGTGACAACTCAAGCCCAAGACATGATGGCGCAAGCCAATAGAGATATTGGGCCTTGAGTGCACACTAATGTGAATCCTATGGCTTTGAGATTGAGGGATTTTTCTAGGATGAACCCCCCCGAGTTTCTTCGCTCCAAGGTGGAAGAGGATCCCCAAAGATTAATTGATGAAGTTTGCAAGATACTTGGTGTTATGGGGGTGTCTTCGGAGGAAAGGGTGGAGCTATCCTCTTACCAACTAAAGGATGTGGCTCAAAATTGGTATGAACAATGGAAGGGTGAGGGCCAATAGGAGCGAGTCTCGTAGATTAAGAGGTATTCAAGGAAGAGTTTCTTAATAGGTTATTTCCCCTAGAGATGAGAGAACGAAAAATGCAAGAGTTCATAAACCTTCGACAAGGGGGGATGAGTGTGAAAGAGTATTCTCTCAAGTTCACCCAACTATCCAAGTATGCTCCAACCATGGTGGCAGACTCAAGGGCCAGAATGAATAACTTTGTGATGAGAGTGTCCGATTTGGTAGTCAATGTATGTCGTTCGACAATGCTTATCCCAAGTATGAATAATTCAAGTCTTATGGTCCATGCCGAACAAATTGAGAAGCAAAAGCTCAAGAAAATGAATAGGGAGGTGCAGAGGGCTAGGACCGGTAATAAGAACTTTTCCAATGTTAAGTCTGATGGGCAAGGTCGGCAAAGGTTCAAATCAAGGTTCCTCTAGTGCTTCCCCAATGGTCAACAAGGATAGGGTGCTTAACCCTAAGCCTCAAGGAGGGTATGACAAGGGAACTCCCATGGCAAAGCCTACTTGTGCCAAATATGGTAAGAAACATGATGGTAAATGTTTAGCCGGTCTGGGTGTTTATTATGGTTGCTGTAACATTCGCCATCAATTAAAGAATTACCCAACACTTACGGCCAAGGGAAGAGAAGATAAGCAAAATCCACCAAGCGGTTCACACTCCAATGCTAAAAAGCAAAAACGCTTTTATGCTCTTCGAGAAGACCATGAGAGCTCACCGGATGTGGTGACCAGTATGTTACAAGTCTTTTGTATTGATGCATATACTTTGTTAGACCCCGGTGCCACTTTTTCCTTTGTGACACCTTTTATGGCCATGAAATTTGAAATACTCCCCGAAGTGTTATTGGAACTTTTTTCGATTTCTACTCCAGTTGGTGAGTCCGTAGGGATAGGAAAGTTTATAGAAGTTGTCCTATTTCTCTTTCTTATAAAGTCACTTTGGTGGACTTAGTGGAGTTAGACATGTTAGATTTTGATGTGATTTTGGGTATGGATTGGTTGCATGCATGCTATGCCTCTATAGATTGTAGGACTCAGGTTGTCAAATTCCAATTTCCAAATGAGCCAATTTTAGAGTGGAAAGGGGGGGATTCTATCCCTAGAGGTTAATTTGTTTCTTGTCTCAAAGCTAGGACAATGATCTCAGAAGGGTGCATTTACCATCTTGTTAGGGTGAGGGATGTTGAATCTGAAACCCCTTCTCTAGAGTCGGTCCCCGTGGTGAATGAATTTCCAAAAATCTTCCCCAATGACTTGCCCGACATTCCTCCCGAGCGGGAAATATATTTTGGCATTGATCTTTTGCCAGATACGCAACCTATCTCCATTCCTCCTTATAGAAAGGCTCTAGCCGAGTTGAAAAAGCAATTCAAGGATTTTCTAGATAAGGGCTTTATTTGTCCGAGTATCTCTCCATGGGGTGCTCCGGTGTTGTTTGTTAGAAAGAAAGATGGGTCTCTTAGACTGTTCATCGACTACCGCCAATTGAACGAAGTTACCATAAAGAATACATATCCCCTTCCGAGAATCGATGACTTGTTTGATCAACTCCAAGGGGCTAGTTACTTTTCAAAAATTGACCTTCGTTTGGGCTATCACCAACTTAGGGTGAGAGGGGATGATATACCCAAGACGTCTTTCTGAACTAGGTATGGGCACTATGAATTCCTTGTGATGTCATTTGGCCTAACTAATGCTCCGGTGGAATTTATGGACCTGATGAATACGATGTTTAGGGACTACCTTGATATGTTTGTGATTGTGTTTATCAACAATATTTTGGTCTATTCAAGGAGTGAGGGTAAACATATGGACCATTTGAGGATTGTATTGCAAGTCCTTAAGGACCACCAATTATATGCAAAGTTTAATACATGTGAGTTTTGGTTGAGGTTTGTAGCCTTTCTTGGTCATATTGTGTCAAGCAAGGGTATTGAGGTAGATCTTAAGAAGACGAATGCGGTCAAGAGTTAGCCTAGACCTCTAACTCCTACCAATATTAGAAGAATTTTAGGTTTGGCCGGTTACTATAGGAGGTTTGTTGAGGGTTTTTCCTCCATTGCTTCTCCGTTAACGGCTTTGACTCAAAAGAAAACTAAGTTTGAGTGGTTGGAAGTTTGTGAGAAAAGCTTCCAAGAATTAAAGGATAGACTTACTACCGCTCCGGTGTTGACCTTATCGGAGGGTACCGATGTCTTTGTTGTTTATTATGATGCCTCTAGAGTGGGGTTGGGATGTGTGCTCATGCAACAAGGTAATGTGATTGCCTACACTTCAAGGCAACTCAAGGTACATGAGAAGAATTATCCGACCCATGATCTTGAATTAGCAGTGGTTGTGTTTGCTTTAAAACTATGGAGACATTAATTGTATGGGGTCCATGTGGATGTTTTCACCAATCACAAAAGTCTTCAATAGGTGTTTACCGAAAAAGACTTGAATCTCTAACAAATAAGGTGGTTAGAACCTTTGAAGGATTATAACATTATTGTCCTTTACCACCTCGGAAAAGCTAATGTTGTAGTGAATGCACTTAGTAGATTATTCATGGGTAGTGTAGCTCATGTAGAAAATGAAAAGAAAGAGTTAGTCCGAGAGGTTCATAGATTGGCCCGGCTAGGTGTCCTACTAGTAGATTCTGCTAAGGGTGATTTCACGGTTCATAGTGGCTCCAAATCATCCTTTGTGGTAGATGTGAAGTCTAAACAAGGCCTTGATCCTATATTAATATAATTGAAAGAATCGGTGCTCAAGAAGTCCATTGAGGCTTTCTCCCAAAGGTGAGATGGGGTACTTAGGTACCAAGGTTGATGGGTTGAGGGAGCAAATTTTAGAGGAGGCTCATAGTTCTTGGTATTCTATTCATCTGGGAGCCACCAAGATGTACCATGATTTATAGGAAGTCTACTGGTGGAATGGTATGAAAAAGGATATTGCGGGATTTGTAGCCAAATGTCCTAATTGTCAACAAGTTAAGGTTGAGCACCAAAGGCTGGGAGGTTTGTTGTAAAATATACCAATTCTGACTTTGAAGTGGGAAGAGGAAAATATGGATTTTGTTGTGGGTTTGCCTCGTACTCGAATGCAACATTATTCTATTTGGGTCATTGTTTATATGATGACAAAATCAACCCATTTCATTCCCGTCAAGGTCTCCCTTTCGGCGAAAGACTATGCTAATTTGTATATAAGGGAGATAGTGAGGTTACATGGAGTTCCTTTTTCCATCATTGCGGATCAGGGTACTCAATTTACTGCACATTTTTGGAAGTCATTCCAAAAGGGGCTTGGTACTAAGGTGAAACTTAGCACCGTTTTTCACCCTCAAACGGGTGGTCAAGCAGAGCACACCATTCAAAATTTAGAGGATATGTTAAGGGTGTGTGTTATAGATTTCAAAGGTAATTGGGAGGACCACTTGCCATTAATAGAGTTTACCTACAATAATAATCACCACTCAAGTATCGGTATGGTTCCTTTTGAAGTGTTGTATGTTAGGAGATGTAGGTATCCGGTTGGTTTGTTTGAGGTAGGTTATGTCACTCTTATTGGTCCCGAATAAGTTTACGAAGCTATTGAGAAAGTTCGGCTCATTAGAGAGAGATTGAGAATGGCTCAAAGTAGGCAAAAGTCCTATTCCGATGTGAGAAGGAGGAACATAGAATTTGAAGTAAGTGATTGGGTGTATTTTAAAATCTCACCCATGAAGGGTGTGATAAGGTTTGGCAAAAATGGGATACTTAGTCCCCGGTATGTAGGCCCATATCAAATTGTGAAGCGTACTGGGGAAGTGGCCTATGAATTGGACTTGCCAAATGAGTTGGCTCCGGTTCACCCGGTATTTCATGTTTCTATGCTTAAAAGTGTATTGGGGACCCGGTATCCATTATTCCTTTAAAAGGGTTGGGAGTTGATGAAAGCCTTTCCTATGAAGAGGTTCCAGTAGAGATCCTTGGCCGGCAAGTCAAGAGATTGAGAAACAAGGAAGTAGCTTCCATTAAGGTTTTATGGAGAAATCATCTAGTTGAGGGTGCTACTTGGGAGGCCGAAGCCGATATGAAGTCTCGATACCCTCATCTCTTTCTTTCCACTCCTACTCAAGCTTGAGGTAAATAGTTCCTCTAGAATTTCCTTGTTTTGGAAGTCATGTGTAAGTTGTATGCTTTCCATGGCTTCCTCAAATGATGCATGTTCTTGATGAAATTCATGTTTAATGAGAAAATGAGTTTTCATGATATATGTTCCTCATGTTGTTGTGCATTTGGTAGGAGTTGCCTAATTGACTTCATGAGATGTGTTAATGAAGATGCTTTAGTATGATTTTGAGAGTAATTGCATATTGGATCCATGGTGTTCTGTTGAGCATTATTTTAGTTGGAGAAGTGAGTTCCTCCTATGAAAATGAGAATTATTGAGTTTGGTGCATATTGGGTGTTAGCTGTAGTTCCTACTCCCTTATTATGCATTGATCATGTTTGAGATGGAGTTGAAGTTGCCTCCTTTGAATAGTGCATGTTGTGAATAATGCATTTGTATATTTTGCATATTTTGATGTTCCATGCATGATGGGCTGATAATCTTGAGTCTTTAAATCCGTAAGGTGTCTAGGTCATCATTCGAGGATGAATGTTCCCAAGGGAGAGATAATGTAACATTCCAGAAAATTTTAAACTAAACTAGAGTCTAACACAAAACTAATAGGCTTAGCAAAAGCTTGACGTTAGGGTTAAATCCTAGTAAATACCTCTCCGTACCTTAAAATTCATCTTTTCGGGCTAGAACGTCAAGGTCTAAACCCCAAGGACCAACCATCTCTCCTTGCGGAAAAGGCCCTAAAAAGTGACCTAGGCAGTGACCCACGAGGGCACCTACGGCCTGTAGGTCCACCCACGCCCCATAGGTGGGGATCGTGGGTCAAGCCCCAGACCATGGACCTATGGACCTGCAAAATGGTCAGTAGGTACATTCACGGACCGTAGGTCCTACGTTCGTAGGTGGCACCTGTAATCTGCCTAGTTTTGTCCTATGGAGGGGTTTTTAGGTAAATTCCTAATTAAGTTAGTTTAATGTAGGGTCATTTTATATGGTTTTTAATAGACATATATTAGACTTTTAAGTCATTAAATAACTACAAACACTTCATAAAAATCTCAACAACCCAAATCAAAATCAAACCTCTCCAAAATCTTCTCTCTAAACACTCCATTGAAGAAGAAGAAGAAGATCAAGTTAGGGCTTCAAGAAGGAGGATTTCTCATCCAAATTTGTTGGATTTCTACACCTAAGGTATGGTAGTCTTTCATTCATGGAATGCTTTCTTCCATGGAGTCCTTAAACTTCCAATTTCAAAGTAGACAATTCGCTAAAACTTAGGATTTTCATTCCAAGTCATAGATTCTTTCTAAAAACATTTTGAATGATTTATTTAACATATATTATGATTTAATTGTTGTTTTATTTTTGTTTTATGATAAAATCTCCCATGAATCCATGAAATCCCCATAACCCTACTTTATGACTTTGTGATGGGGTGAATTGTAGTAAGACCAATTGTATGGGATTGTATTTGTTGTAATTTAGTTCATTTGATCATATTATTATCCATGTTGAATGTAGTAACCCTAAATTGATTGCAAGAGTGTGATCCTTGATCCAAGAAAGGTAAAACATGGGAATTCTGCCAAATTGTGAGCTTCATGTATGCATGCTTTATGAAGATGATTATAATCTAGTTATTGTATTAATTGAAAGTTCATTCTCATAAGCACATAATGATCATGATGTGAAAGTTCTTCTCACTATATGATGATTCTAAGGTTGAAAGTCCATTCTTACCTATTGAATCGATGAGCTATTTTGTGAATTGTGTAGGATGGAGGGTTTAGACACTCATTCATGCTTGTAAATGCAATTCAAAGACTAAACATTTAATTGTGGGAAGTAATACTTAGCACCGAGTGGATATTGAATATGAGATAGAGGCTTTCCCATTAAGTAAGGTCGGGTTTCTAAAATTAATCTCTTGAGATGGAATCTCCTCCGTTAAGTAAGGTTGGGTTTCTAGTAACAATCTCTGTATCCCTTAACTATGTGCCCTCATAGGTCTTTATTTAGTGGATCCACCTAAAAGCTAATACATTTAGTTCTAACTTAGGAGAGTAGGACACCTCTTTTCAGTGTAGGGCATGACACCGGATTCCATGTTAAGCTCACATGGTCTATGTCGGTTAAGGCTTATTCCCAATGTAATTAAAAGATGAATTATTAACTATGGTTGCTCAAGGAGGTTTATTTAGCATGGGTAGGATTAAGAGATCTTACTTATATATAGCACAAGTAGACGTTGAGGGTATTCATGGTGGGTTCTATTATGATGTGGTGACTTATATACTGAATATGGTCACGAACTATGCTTTCACTCTACTTTTCATGATGATTCTCAAACTTGATAAAGTGCATGCTCTCCAACTAAACTGTCCCTTTTTAGCATATTTTCATGGTTTTGTGCATGGCTATCATACTTAGTGCAATCTTTGTAGGTTTCGGCATTATTTCTTCTTGTGCAAAGCTTGGATTGACTATTCTCCAAAGCTTGTGGTGAGTCCTCATGGATTTGAGGACGAGTGATGTTTTGTTGTTCCTTTAATTTCTTTGTATTTCATGTCAGATTTCTATTATCAGGGCTATGACCCTATTTTGAGACTTCGATTATAATAGATGGCTAAGTGAGACAATGTCTAGACTTCTGCTTTGCTTTTATGAAAACTTTTTAGCACTTGTGAAAATGTATTTTACTCTTTATTGTTCTTTACTTATGTGATGATGATTCTAAGTGGCTTACATGGTGCCTTGAGGGGCATTGTGTGCCTTGTTAAATCTAGGGGGTACCCTTGTATCGTGACAACATCCCTCACCCTAACTAGATGGTAAAAGCAACCCTTAGAAATCATCTTTCTAGCTTTAAGATAAGAAACAAACTGACTCTTCGGCATAAAATTTCCCCTCTTCCACTCTAGGATAGGCTCATTTGGGAACTAAAACTTGACTATACTGGTTCTATAATCGATAGAAGCATAATATCAGTGCAGCAAATCCATACCAAGAATCAAATCAAAGTCTAACATATCTAGCTCTACCAAATCAACAAGAGTAACTCTATCGGACAAGGAAACGAGACACTTTCTATAAACCCTCTTAGCCACAATAGAATCACCAACTGGAGTAGAGACAGAAAAGAGACCTAACAACACATCCGGAAGAACATCAAACCTCATAGCTACATATGGTGTCACAAAAGACAAGGTAACACTGGGATCAAGTAAAGCATATACATTAAGTTGGAAAACTTTCAACATACCGGTAACCACATCGGGAGAACTCTCTTGTTCACCTCGAGTCTGAAGTGCATAGAAACGGCTTTCCTTAGGAGCATTGGAACCCGCACCACTAGTAGTAGCTTTTTTTCCCTTTCTTCCTTTAGCCATAAGCATTGGAAAATCCCTCATTTTATGTCCACTCTTACCACAACCAAAGCAATCATCCGTGCCGGCTAGGCAATTACCCTCGTGCTTCCTTCCACACTTAGTGCAACTAAACCTAGGCAATGAATATCCACTACCATTACCTCCATGAGGTTTAGGGTTAGACAACCTATCTTGGTTGAACTCAGGAAGAGCATTGGAGGAACCTTGACCGGCAAACCTTTGTCGGAATCTAGGATGACCTTGTCCATCGGACCTTGCATTAGTGAAATTACCATCGCCGGTCTTAGCCTTTTTGCCTCCCTAAACTTTTCCTTGAGTTTCTTCTTCTAAATTTGTTGTACAAGCACCATGAGATGAGACATGTCCATGTCATTAATGAGCATAGCGGTTCGGCAATCTTTAGCCACTATTTCGAACACACCCAAAACAAACTTACTCATCTTAGCCTTTGAATCGGCAACCATTGAAGGAGCATACTTAGACAATTGAGTGAACTTTAGAGCATATTCCCTCACACTCATACTTCATTTTTGAATGTTAATGAACTCAAGCACCTTGGCTTCCCTCATCTCAAGGGGAAAGAACCAATCAAGAAAAGCGGCCTTAAACTTTTCACAATGAAAAGGACCCGCATCTTCCGGTCTCCCTTCCTTCCATTGGTTATAGCATATTTGAGCCACACCCTTTAGTTGATAAGCGGCCAAATCTGCCTTTTCCACCGGCGTAACTCCCCTGATCATCAAAAACTTTATAGACCTCATCAATAAACTCTTGAGGATTTTTCTCAACTTTGGAACCATGAAAATCTGGAGGATCCTGGTGAAGTCTGTCACTCTTGAAGTCATCGTACCCGTATTTGGGTTTACAGAAACCACTATCTCCCTATTGTCTTGGGTCGTCATGGCTTGAACCAACACTTAAAAAGCAGCCCTAAACTCCGTATTCGACACTTTCTTGGCCAAAAGATAGACCGGAACTTCAGGAGCTTGGGGAGGAGCTTCTTGTTCCACATTCTCCCTCACATTCCTTCTAGTATAAGCTCTTTGTGAAGCCATGTCCTAAAGAACATAGGATAGGGATTAGGAGAGAGACCTTATAGAGTTGAATGTTATCGCACGACTTAAGAGTAATGAAAGAAGTGGAGTTTCCTAATCATCTTGTAGTCTCTCATTCATAAATGTGGCGCGCTTCATACTTATGAACAAGACTCTACTAGACGTGGCTTATGAGACATCTTAGGACCATTCTAAACCTTGTGCTCTAATACCAAGTTTGTCATGACCCAATGGTACCCCCTAAATGTAACATGGTGTATAGAACCCCGAAGGACTCCAAACAAGCCACTTAGCTCTCATAACATAAGAAATAGAACAATAAGAGTAAAATAATAGTCCAAGTTCAAAACATTTAAGAAAAGAAAAGATGAAGTCTAATACACTTGTCTCATCATAACCATCTAATACAATAGAGTGAAATTGGGCCTAGCCCATACATCATGTTTAGAAGAGAAAATACATGAAAGAAACTAAACAATGAAGGTTCGTACTCGAAGCATAAGGACTCACCAAAAGATCGGAATATCTCAAAGCAACCTGTAGCCACGAAAGTGAGTACCCTGACTGCTAGACCCTACATTTGGGGAAAATGTAGGTAAAAATATGGGTTGGTACAAAATAATGTACCAAGTATGATAGCCATGCATAAAACATATATATCATGCTAAAAGGGACATTACATATAATGACATGCAATTGACCAAGCTAAAACATGATATAAAATAGCTAAAAACATAATTCTTAAATCATGGTTAATGCAAGTTAACTTCATCTTTAAAACCTTTGAACTCATATGTGATACTTCTTGAAGTAACATTAGTTCATTATTACTTGTGGGGAATTAGCCTTAAGCGACATAGAGACCATGTGAGCTACAACATGATCCCCCGGTGTCTCCCACAGCGAAAAGGGGTGTCCTACATGCCAAGGTAGAACCATGAACTTCTAGCTTAATTGGATCCACTAGCTATTCAACCTATGGGGGCACATAGTTAAGGGATAAGGAGATTGCTACTAGAAACCCGGCCTCTACTAACGGGGGAGCTTCCATCTCATGAGATTTCTTCTAGATACCCGGCCTCTACTAACAGGAGAGCTTCCATCTCATCATCAATATCCTCTCGGTGCTAAGCATAAATCCCATGAAATAGTCATTTCTTACTTGACTTCATTATTCATGGAAAGGTGCCCTTCACCAACCAAACCAAGATAGTTCATTAGAATAGCTCTTACTCTTTGATTCAATTAGGAGAGAAAGCCTTTCAACCTAACTATACTTTCTATGTGAGGAAACATTTCACATCATGATTTTATGTGTTTAGTGAGAATGTCCTTTCACAACACGACATTATCATTGGTATTTTACTCTCAAAGCACCCTTAAAACATTTGCATATATTTCATAAAAAAAATAAGTCCATAATTTAGATCTTGAGGTTCAAAACTCACTTTAAATCATCAACACTTGGAAAATATGGGTTAGATATGGATTTCATCATAAATACATGTAAATCTTGCAATACATGCTCAATTTAAAAAACTCTTCCTTGAAGATCAACATCCCACATCGTATGATTCATAACTTCAAAACATGGGGATACATGGGTTCATGGGGAAATCAACATAAAATCATCATATTTCATCAATTCATGCATAAGAGATCATAATTCAATCATTTAAATCAATAAAGAAATGAACCCATGATAATTTTAAAAAATCCTAACTCAATTGGCGAATTCTACCTTTCGAAATAGAAAAATTTAAGAACTCAATGAATGAAAGGAATCCATGGATGAAAACTATCATACCTTGAATCTAAAAACTAGCCTTCAATGGGGGAATTGAGACATTGACTTAAAACCCTAGGTTGAATCTTCTTCTTCTTCAAGTTTCTAAAGAGAGAAATATTTAGAGAGGAGATTTGGTTTTCTTTTGTGAATTTGGAAGAATGAACTGAATGGTTAATTTGGGGGTTGAAAATTCTTTTATAGGGGTCTTAGTGAAGGGCAAAATGATGTAATATAGGAATTAATTAATTAGGAAAAGACCCAACTGCCCCTGAACTAACTGTCAGCTGAACCATCGCCCGTCCTGGTGGACTATTGTTGGTCATCAGAAACATCAATTTTGGGCCTCGAACCATGGACCGTGGTATGGCCTACGGTCCGTAGGTTAGTTCGTGGTCTTGAGCCTCTACACCACTTTAGACAGAACCATCCACAGAACGTGGGTGGCCCTCGTGGCTAGCACCTGCATTTTCCTAAAACTTATTTTTTTCCCTCTTTCGGATATGGGGTGTTACACCCTTGGGAACATTCATGCTCGAATGAAGTAAATCTAAGTAGAACAGAGGTTGAAAACATCAATACCCAACATGCAATTAACATAACCTAGCATATCAATTTAAAAAGTTATTGTCAAAAGTTATTACCTTGGTTTTGAATTCCTCTATGAGGAAATAGATGTGGGTATCTCTTCTTCATATCCTCCTCAGCCTCCCAAGTAGCTTACCGATGCCACCTCCTTGGTTCTTAGCTTGCGAACCTGACGATCAAGAATCTAAACAGGTATCTCTTCATAAGTAAGGTTGTCCTTAATACCAATATTCTTTGTAGGTATAATAAGTTAAGGTCGCCCATACACTTCTTCAACATACAAATGTGAAACACCGAATAAACTGCTGCTAACTCTAGCGGTAGCTGTATTGCATATTCTCTTGGATATATTGTAAGGACCAATATACCGCGGAATGAGCTTCCCCTTCTTGACAAAACTCATAACACCCTTCATGGGTGAAACCTTCAAGTAAACCCAATAATCCACCTTAAACTTCAAGTCTCTTCTCCTAACATCTATATAGGATTTGTGACGACTTTGTGTTGTCTTCAGCCTTTCTTGAATGATTTTCACTTTCTCCATAGCTTGATAAACCAAGTCTGGTACTATAAACTCGACTTCACCAACCTCAAACAATCCAATAGGAGATCTACATCTTCGACCATAAAGAGCCTTATAGGGAGCCATTTGGATTCTAGAGTGATAATTGTTGTTGTAAGCAAGCTAAATGAGAGGTAAGCGATCATCCCAATTACCCGTGAAATCGATCACATAAGCTGTCAACATATATTCTAAAGTCTGAATCGTACGCTCTGCTTGACCATCATTCTGAGGATGGAAAGCAATACTCAAATTTACCTTCGAACCCATACCTTTTTGGAGAGACTTCTAGAATTGTGTGGTGAATTGTGCATTAATATCTGAAATGATGGACACCGAAACTCCATGAAGTCTGACTATCTCTTGAATAATAATCTGGCATAATCTTTTGCTAAATAGGTAATCTTTACCGGTAAGATGGGATTATTTAGTCATCCAATCCATAATCACCCAAATCAAATCATGCTGCCTGTGAGACCCCGGAAAACCAGTAATGAAATCCATGTTAATCATTTTCCACTTCCATTCTAGAAGATCTATGTTCTGAGCCATACCACCGGGCCTTTGGTGCACTATCTTGACTTGTTGGCAATTCAAGCACTTAGCAACGAACTCTGCAATACACCTCTTCATACTACTCCACCAATAGACTTCTCTTAAGTCATGATACCTCTTTGTGGAACCGAGATGGATAGAGTATCTCAAACTATGGGCTTCTTCCATGATCCTCTCTTGGAGCTCATCCATCCTTGGTACACACAATCTACCTTGATACCTCAATACCCTATCTCCCCCTTGTTAAAAATCCATAACCTTCTGGTTATGAACATTTGCCTTCAATTCATGCAAGATAGGATCTTGGTCTTGTTTCTCCTTCACTTCAGACACTAGTGATGATTCAACCCCATTCATCACAACTATTCTGCCTCCATTAGAATCCATCAACCGGACTCCTAATCGTGCAAGTCTGTGCATATGTTTAGTTAATCTCTTCTTGCCTTCCTCAACACGGGAAGAACTACCCATAGATAACATGCACAAAGAATCAACGAAAACATTAGCCTTACCTGGGTGATAGAGAATACTCATGTCATAATCCTTGAGTAAATCCATCCACCTCATCTGTCTGAGGTTAAGCTCTTTCTGACTGAAAACATACTAAAGACTCTTGTGATTGGTGAACACATCAACATGAACACCATATAGATAGTGACGCCATATTTTCAAGTCAAACACTACAGCAAACAACTTTAGATCATGGGTTGAGTAATTCTTCTCGTGAATCTTAAGTTGTCTGGAGGCATAAGCTATAACTTTGCCATTTTGCATGAATACACAGCCCAGTCCAATTCTAGACGCATCACAATACACAACAAAGCCTCATGTACCCTCTGGTAAGGTCAACACTTGGGCAATAGTCAACCCCGTTTTCAATTCCTGAAATTTTTTCTCACAAGCTTCAAACCACTGAAACTTTGATGTCTTCTGAGTTAACTTTGTCAAAGGGGATGAAATAGATGAAAATCTCTTGACAAACCTCCTATAATAACCAGCCAATCCCAAGAAGCTTTTAATAGCAGTTGGAGATGTGAGTCTGGGCCAGTTCTGTACTGCCTCAATCTTCTAAGTGTCAACTCGAATCCCTTCAGTAGAAACAATGTGGCCTAAGAACCCCATTGACTCAAGCGAAAACTCACACTTGGAAAATTTGGCATACAACTCTCTATTTTTAAGAGTTTGGAGAACTACTCTGAGATTACTAGCATGATCGTTCTCAATCCTCGAATAAATCAGAATGTCATCAATAAATATAATAACAAACATATCAGGATTTGGTTTAAACACACTATTTGTAAGGTCCATGAACGCTGCAGGAGAATTAGTCGGACCAAAATACATAAGTACAAACTCATAATGACCATAACGGGTCCTAAAGGTTGTTTTGGGGATGTCACTTTCTTTTACTCTCAACTGATGATAGCCAAATCAGAGTTCTATCTTAGAAACGAAAGTGGCACCCTGAAGTTGATCAAATAGATCATCAGTTCTTGGGAGGGGGGTACTTATTATTTATAGTGACCTTGTTCAATTGGCAGTAGACAATGCACATCCTAAGAGAACAATATTTCTTTCTCACAAATAAGACTGAAGCTCCCGAAGGTGAGACACTGGGTCGAATAAAACCTTTATCAAGAAAGCCTTTCAACTGCTCTTTTAACTCTTTTAACTTAGGGGGAGCCATTCTATATGGCGGAATGGAGATAGGTCAAGTATCAGGAAAAAAAATCTATGTTGAAGTCTCTTTCTCTCTCAAGAGGGACTCCGGGAAGATCATTTGAAAAGACCTCTGGAAATTCACTCACAACTGGAACTGAATAGGTGATGTCTCAACATTAGAGTCATTAACTCAGACTAAGTGATAGATGCACCACTTTGAAATTAACTTTCTGGACATAAGGTACGAAATAAAATAACCCTTAGGCACTACTGAATTACTCATCCACTCAATAATTGGTTCATTAGGAAACTCAAACTTTACTACTCAAGTTCTACAATCAACTGAGGCATAACAAGCATGAAGCCAGTCCATACCTAGAATAACATCAAAGTCCACCATGTCTAACTCGACTAAGTCAGCCAGGGTGTCTTTGTGATTGACAGAGATGATACAATCATGATAAACTCTCTCAGCTAGAATAAACTCACCAATAGGTATGGTAACATTGTAGGGCTCAAGAATTCATTAAGGAAAAATATCAAATCTCGTAGCGATATATGGAGTCATAAAGGATAAACTAGCACCGAGATCAAGTAATGCATACATCAAAAGTAAAGACTTTGATCATACTCATGATTACATTTGGTTAATCCTCTTGCTCTAGATGACTAGTTATAGCATATAGATAGTTTTTCCCTCTTCCTGTCCTTGAAGTAGCTCCCCCTTTGAGCAGCCCTATCTACTGGAGCTGCTGAAGATGATTAGGCTTGGTTTCCCCCATTACCATTTTCCTTCTTGTTTCTAGGGAATTCCCTAGAAAAATGACCCGTCCTTCCACACTTGTAGAAAATATCAATACCGACACGATATTCTCCAGGATGGAGCCTGTGACACTTACCACAAAGTGGGTTGCGAGTGAACCCTGGTGCTAAATTGCCTTGCACCTGAGAACCTTGAACTTTGAAATTATGTAAGTTCTGGTTTCTAAAATCATTTTTACCTCTTGGTGTAGGCACACTAGTTGACGATGGAGCAGTTTCAAACGATCTCTGCTGAAAGGATGACCGGTTCATATTTTTGGTCCTCTACTGGTCGGCCTCATGACTTACTATCTTAGCTGTAATGACCCTAAAAAGGAACTAGTGAAACTAGAGCCTCACATGTGAGTTTGGAGTTGAGAACTTGATGAAATGATGAGAAATGACCGTGACGTCCGGAAACTAGTCATTTGAACTAGTGAGTTGTAAGGGTCAACTTTAAATGGTCATATATTTTAACTCAAAAT
>JAJONQ010000979.1:0-52478 GCA_036250385.1 Solanum microdontum | reverse complement strand
TGTTGGGACTTCCTAGGACTAAAAGAGGACATGATAGTATATTTGTGGTAGTGGATAGATTTTCTAAAATGGCTCATTTTATTCCATGCCATAAATGTGATGATGCATCCCATGTAGCATCTTTGTTTGTTATCAATGTGCTTAAATTGCATGGAGTCCCTCAAACCATTGTTAGTGATAGGGACTCCAAGTTTCTTAGTCATTTTTGGAAGAGTCTATGGGGTACACTTGGTACCAAACTTATGTTCTCTACTTCTTGCCAACCTCAAACGGATGGACAAACTGAAGTAGTCAACCAGACTCTTGGAAGCATGCTTCGATGCATGATTAGAGGAACCCCAACTACTTGGGTAGACCGTTTACCCTTGATTGAATTTGCATATAATTGGTTTTTCCACTCCTCTATTGGAATGTATCCATTTGAGGCATGTTATGGTTTTAAACCTTTGTTTCCATTAATCATGATTCCTTTGTCTAGCGATGTTGTTGTGAGCCTAGATGCCAAGAAAAGGGCAAAGGAGATGATGAACATTCATGCCAAGGTCAAAGAGGCAATTGAAAAGAACAATTCAAGGGTGGCCATTCGAAAGAATCGAGAGAGAAAGGAAGTGATCTTCAATCCAAATGATTGGGTGTGGGTGCATTTCCGAAAGGAGAGGTTTCCACAAGTACGAAAAGGGAATCTAAGCCCAAGAGGGGATGGACCTTTCAAAGTACTCAAGAGAATCAATGACAATGCTTACATGATTGACCTACCAAGTGAGTATAATGTTCATAATGTTTTTAATGTTAGTGATTTATCTCCTTGTGTTGTAGGTGATCCTTTGGATTCAGAGACGAATCATTTTCATGATGGGGAGGATGATAACATGGGCAGCATGGATGGCACTAACATGAGTGGCATATACCCCTCAAGACCATTCACATGGAGTCAAGCAAAAGATCTCCAAGGCCTACAAGCAATGTTCATGAAAAGGGAAGCATTAGAGGAGCTTGAAGGTTACCAAAGAAGGACATACAATGTGTGTAAGGTACATCAAAATGAGAAGGAAGAAGGAAAGAGGACATGTGTGCAAATGACCATTTTATGAATTCAAGAATTCACAAAAGAAGGTAACCAAACAAGGCCCTTATCTCATTAAGGGTAAAATTGTCAAAAAGTGTCTTGTTTATTTTTAGTATAAATAGTAGTCTCTTTTATTTTGGGAAGACTTAGACTATATTGAATATTGACTCTCAAATTATAGTATCTTCTTAGTGAGTAATTAGGGTGAACTCTTGCGATTGCTTGTTAACTTCTTGTGTTTGATTAATCAAAGTGTTACCCCTTTGTGATTCTTGGTTTCATTTGATTATTCTTCCTTGGGTTGAATTTAGGTTGTTGAAGTCAATTGGGAGGTGAGGGTTTTAGTCCCTTGTTGCCCATAATTTCAATAACTTGAGTATTAATCCACATATCCTTTCTTTCTTTATTCCTTTCCTTTCTTGATCGTTATCAGAAGTTGAGGGATAACATTCAAAACTTTAAGCAAGTGGATGGTGAACCTATTCATGAGACATGGTTGAGGTTTCAGAAGTTGCTTCTCCAATATCAAACTCATGGACTCGCGAACAATGTGTTGCTATAATATTTCAACAAGAATGTATCATGAAACAACCGTTAGAAATAACATCAACTCTTCTTGATGAGGTGATAAAAATCAATCGTGCTTTGTACACTAGGAAGTGCAAGTGTCTCCTTTAAACTTTGGGATGAAAAAGGAACAAGTGAAGGAGAAACAAGATCGAGATTAAAACATGGCCAAGATGATGTCCCAAATGGAATTGTTGAAAAAATAGGTTATGAGGGGTATTTATTGTCACTCCCCGAGGCTAACCCCTTGACGTAACATGGGACCTAGGATCACGAGTGACCCCAAGCTAACCATGTGTCTGGTATATCATAAGCATACTTAAATATAACTAAATAAATCATGAACTATGTGTAAGCTAAAATAATGGGTAACTGAAATTGGGAAATACCCAACTAATCTAAATTTATAAACCATACTAAGAGTTTAAAACAACTAAAAGAGAAATTCAACAATCTAAGGTGATGCTACTACTATGTTTGAAAAACCTCTAACTTAGTTGAGTTTCTGGGACATGTCCCCCAGCTAACTCTAACAAAACTAAAAACTGAAATGTAAAGACTGAAATGAAAGCATGTCTATTGTCCTCAAATTTTGATGACTCACCACTGAAGTTGTTGAATATGGATCGAGAATCGATCTAAGTGTGGTCCGTATGTTGAGTACATGAACTTACATCATGATAGGATGTAGTGCAGAGTATGCGTCAATACTTGGAATGTATTGAGCATGCATGATATAGATACTAAGCTGGACAAACATATATAAGTTGAAATAAGGCATAACTAAACATATATGAACTGAATACTGAAGTATAACTGAAAACCTGGTCAATTCACGAAGATTCTTACTATGGGAGCTACTATTAACAAATATAAAATCATGTGAGCTAACCGTGGAATCCGATGTATACGCCCCATCAAGAGGATCCAATATACCTTGCCAGGGGTAGAAAGGCATGACTGGAGTGATCACTAAATTTGATGCCCAACAGAGGGGACTTATACTCCTATGGGGGTACGTAGTTCTGGGATTATAAGAGTACGCTGCACCCTAGTCCAACTCGGTGTTAAGTCTACTCCCAACTGAATATGTATATGACACATTATGACTAAAATACTAAATAGCTCAAAATACTGACATACAAATCTGAGAATGCAACATTTATATACTAATAATATGGCATTCAAAATTGAGGCGTGATTATCTGTTTTACTAACCTAGAAAGTGCATTTCATGAACTAAAAGAAACTACAAAACTAGGATTCTGAGTTTCATACAGGGAATTTAAGAACGATTCCAAGAAAACATGATAATTAGATTAAAAATACTATAACAACCAAATCACAACCAATATCTAAGGTTTTAGAAACCCTAGGTCTACACAAGATATAGAGATTCAAGGATATAACTGAATTCTACGGACCAAGTGGATGAAAGGAACATACTAGATCCCACATTTTCGTTGACGAAATTCATGGAGAAATCATTTGGCTTTGTGGGCTGAACTGAAGAAAATCTCCTTCTTGTTCTTGAGGGGTTGGTCGACTCTTTCTCCTCTTTTTGCTCTAAGTTTTGGTGAATTTTGGAGAATAAATGATTTGGATAAGTTCTGACTAAATTACAAGGCTTAAAATGAGTAAAACGATGGAGTTTAGGTGTCAAATAACGTAGTTTAAATGTCCAATACATCGAGGAAAAGACCAAAACGGCCCCAATTTAAAATCTGACGGGGCCCCTGCACGGAACCACTGTCGGACCGTCAAAGGGACCACAGCCCGTCAAGTGGGTAGTGGTTGCAGGCCAGGGTCTACTGGATTTGGGGGAGGGTCCATCCATGAGCCCACCATGACTCGTGTGAAGGACCATGGACCATGAAGGCTACCATGGTTCTTCACTAGGGCTGGGGGTCTGCTAGTTTAGGTCTAGGAATGCCACCACGACTCATAATCAAGACCACAGCCCGTGGAGGGTTCTGGGGTCTGATGCCTGATCATGGATAGTTCTGTCCTTTCTTTACGAGCCCTCCCACGGCTCGTGTGCTGATCCAAAGCCCCTAAAGGGCTCTGTGGTTCACCCCTTTTTCTACTGAAGTATCTAAGGTAGGTTTCGAGGTGTTACAATATCTCCCCCTTGGGAACATTCATCCTCGAATGAAGTCTAAACAAGCTGAGTATAGAGAGAAGGAGCAACAATCCCTACCACTAAGTACTAAAAACATATATCTAAGTGAATTGAGTTCCAAGAACATGGACATATGCTGAAATGCAAGAACAACTGAAGGAACATTATACTAAGACTGAATTTACGCAAGAGTAACTAAGAGACTGGAGATGCACTTTTACCTCAAGCAGAAGAGGAATCATAAGGAAATAGATAAGGATACTTGGCCTTCATGGATGCTTCTGCTTCCCAAGTAGCTTCCTCTACAGACTGACTCCTCTACAAAACCTTCACTGAAGTGACTTCTTTATTCCTCAACCTATGAACCTGACGGTTAAGAATTTCATCTGGCACATCCTCATAAGTGAGACTATCCTTCAATGACATACTCTCTAATGGTACAATTGATGTTGGATCACCCACACACTTATTTAACAGGGAAATGTGAAACACTGGATGGACGACTGCTAGTTCTGCTGGCAACTTTAACTCATAGGCCACATTACCCACCCTTTTCAGGATTCTATTAGGACCTACATATCTAGGACTAAGCTTCCATTTCTTTCCAAATCTCATCACTCCCTTTATAGGTGACACCTTCAGTAAAACCCAATCATCTATTTCAAATTCTAAGTCCCTTCTCCTCACATCTGCATAGGATTTCTGACGACTTTGAGTTGTCTTTAGTGTATCTCTGATGAGCTGAACTTTTTCCATAGCTTCATAAACCAAATCTGCCCAATCAATGCTGCTTCACCTACTTCAAACCAACCAATCAGGGATCTACATCTACGCCCATATAGTGCCTCATATGGGGCCATCTAAATACTGGAATGGAAACTTTTCTTGTAAGGGAACCCTATAAGAG
The DNA here is from genome assembly GCA_036250385.1 of Solanum microdontum. Lineage (NCBI taxonomy): Eukaryota > Viridiplantae > Streptophyta > Magnoliopsida > Solanales > Solanaceae > Solanum > Solanum microdontum. Next base: position 47,816 of record JAJONQ010000979.1, on the reverse strand, counting down.
CTAGGTGATCATCCCAACTACCCTTCAAATAGATCACACAAGCTCTCAACATGTCCTCTAAGGTCTGAATGGTACGTCCTACCTGACCATCCATGTGTGGATGAAATGTTGTACTAAGAGTCACTTCGGTACCAAGACCTTTCTGAAACGCTTTCCAAAAATAAGAGGTAAACTGAGGACCTCTATCAGAAATGATAGACAAAGGAACCCCATGTAACCTGACTATCTCTTGGATGTAGAGTTTAGCGTAGACCTCCGCTGAATCTGTAGTCTTGATAGCGAAGAAGTGAGCAGACTTAGTAAATCTATCCAATATCACCCAAATGGAGTCATGTTGTCCGCGAGTACGAGGTAAACCCATGATGAAGTCAATATTTATCACTTCCAACTTCCATGTAGGAATGTTAGTCTCTTGAGTCATACCTTTTGGTTTCTGATGTTCTGCCTCAACCAGTTGGCAGTTAGGCACTTAGCCACAAAATCTGCTATGTCCCTCTGTTGTCCTCCAAATATGAGGACTGATGAGTCCACAATTTGGAATCATTTAGGGTTTTATTTTAATAGAATTAGTGCCCTCAAATGCATATTTTGTCTCAATAACTTATGTAAATCCTTAAGTTTCAGGGATTTGGAGTTTGAGGCAAAGCATGGACACTACTTGGCAGTAAGGAACAAAATGGCTGAAAAGACGAAGAAAAGAAGGTCTGAGGATCGCCTAATGCATTCGGCAAGTCGCTGAATCGCCTTAACCTAGCCCAAAGTTCCAGTGTGCTGAGCCCTGAAGGAAAAGATCAAGTCGGCGATGAAAAGAAGCAGTCAGCGTATCGCCGAACCGTTCTGCGAAGCAGTACTAAATCGCCCAATGATCCAGAATGCGAAGATGTTGAATGCAAGAGCTGAAAGGCGATGAAGCAGACTAAAGGGCAGATCGTCGAGTACATCGACGATCCTAACTAACTGCACCGATTGATCCTTCGCAGCACATTTTTTGAAAACTATAAATACTAGTTTGAATTTTTATCTTAGTATGCAATTTCAGATACAACAATTTTATTTTCTAAGTTTTCTAGTAGAGAATATGTTTGCTTAGCTTTTGGAGATTTGAAGACTTCCAATTCCAAGAAATTAGAAGTGGGTGTTAAAGATTCTTCATCTTAGACTCAATTTAAGTGAATATAAATCTTACCCAGTTGATCTTACTTCGATTTGGTATCATTTTCTTCTTTTTTTTCTATGTCTAGCTAAACCCCAATTCTTAGGGTGTGATTTTGTGAATATAGGTTAAATTTCCTATTGGGTATTGCTTATTGTTAGTCTATTTGTTGTTTAAATGTAATTTCGTTTAGTAGTTGTGTTTGAACTTAATGGGATTATAGTTGCAAATATGATTTCATCTTAGTGTTTTTGGCTTGCTCAAGAGAGAGGTTTTAAAACTAAGACTACTAAATTGATAACCGGTGGTTATTGGGTCGTCATGGGTTCAGCTTGAGAGAGTGAATCCTAGAATTTTCCCACACATTCAGCTCGAGAGAGTGAATAGGCTAAGGCGGAGGTTGTGCTTAAAAGCGTCAACTCGGTGTTCGAGAGAAACCTAGTTGATTCAGGGTAAGTTGCTCGAGAGAGAATTTACCCCCACTAAAGTCTAGCCTAGTTACAAATGTTCAGCAATTGATTATCAATAGTATTTACCCGATTGTGTAGTTTATCCCATATTCCTATCACATCACAAGAATCCCATCTCCTATATTTGCATCTTTGTATTTTTGGTGTTTTAGTTGTTAATCGACTACAAACCCCCCATTAATAATTGACATTTGTGTCAACCCCTTAATTTATCATGTTTTTACCCGACAATGTTTTTAGCTATGGTTAACTCTAGCATATTAACGTTTAACTCTTAATTCTCATAAATCGCTCCCTTGGGACTCGACTTCAACCCATTCGATTGGGTTATATTACTATTGTACGATCGTAGACACTTGAATTGGAAGTTGTGTCTTGATTACGCTAACATCAAGGACTCACCACTAAAGATGTTGAATATATATCGAGAATCGATCTAAGCGTGGTCTGAATGCTGAGTACATGAACCTACATCATGAAAGGATGTAGCGCAAAGTATATGTTAGTACTTGGAAGTTATTGAACATGCAGCATATAGATACTAAGCTGAATAAACATTTACAAGCTGAAACAAGGCATAATTGAACAATACTATAAATACTGAATGAAACTGAAATATCTAAACTGGATGCAATGACCAACTACTAATCATGAAAACAACATGCTTAACTGAATACTGAAGTATAACTGAAAACCTGGTCAATGCACTAAGAGTCCTACTGTGGGAGCTACTATTAATCGACATAAAACCACGTAAGCTAAACGTGGAGTCCGATGCATACGCCCCATCGAGATGACCTAATATACCTTGCTAGGGGTATAAAGGAATGACTGGCATGATCACTAAATTTGATGCCCAACAGAGGGAACTTATACTCTTATAGGGCACATAGTTCTGGGACTAATGGGTACGCTGAACCCTAGTCCAACTCGGTGTTAAGTCTACTCCCAACTGAATATGTATATGACACATTATGACTAAAATACTAAATAGCTCAAAATACTTACATGCAAATCTGAGAATGAAACATTTATATACTAATAATGTGACATTCAAAAACTGAGGCATGATCATCTATATTACTAACCTAGCAAGTGCATTTCATGAACTAAAAGAAACTACACAACTAGGGTTCTGAGTTTCTTACAAGGAATTTAACAACGATTCCAAGAAAACATGATAATTCAATAAAGAATACTATAACAACTAAATCACAACCAATATCTAAGGTCTTAGAAACCCTAGGTCTAAACAAGACATAGAGAATCAAGGATCTAACTGAATTCTAGAGACCTAGTGGATGAAAGGAACCCACTAGTGAAATCCCACATACCTGGTGACGAAATTCATAGAGAAATTACATTTCTAAGCTGAACTGAAGAAAATCTTCTACTTGTTCTTAAGGGGTTGGTCGACTTTTTCTCCTCTTTTTACTCTAAGTTTTGGTGAATTTTTGAGAATAAATGATTTGGCTAACTTCTAACTAAATTATTAGGCTTAAACTGAGTAAAACGGCGTAGTTTAAATGTCCAACACATCTAGGAAAAGACCAAAATGACCCCAACTTAAAATTTGATAGGGCCCCTCCATGAGCCACTGACGGACCGTCAAAGGGACCACGACCCATCCAGTGGGTCATGGTTGCAGGCTAGGGGCTACTAGTTTTGGGGAAGGGTCTATCCACGAACCTTACCATGGCACGTGTGAAGGCCACCTTGTTTCTTCACTTGGGCTAGGGGTTTGCTGGCTCAGGTCCTGTCATGACCCGAGCCTACACCCCGGACGTGACACTGTGTACAAGACTCCGAAAAGTCTCATACAAGCCTCATAGCATGTCATCACATAAGATATTAGAAATAGTGTAGACTTTAAAACTCTTTTAATTCCATACAATCGAAAACATCATTTAAAACAACAGAAGTCTACTTGTCTCACATGGCCATATAAAAATATCTTTGAATCAAAAGTAGGGTCATGGCCCTTTACAATAGAAAGTCTAAGAAGTATCTAGTACAATGAAAAACATGAAACATCAATAAAGCACTTGTCCTCGGATCCATGAGGACATACCACAAGCTATGGAGGAAAATCAATCTAAGCTTGAACTAGGAGAACTCAACTCACTTGCCGGAACCTACACTTCGTAGAAAAAGGTAGAAATATGGGTTAGCACATTTAATGTACTAAGTATGATAGCCATGCAAAATCTATGCTTAAAAAGGACATTTTATTTGAAAATCATGCTATATGCCAATTTTGAGAAACATCATGAACATAAGTATAAGAGGCATAAGATACAAACATAACCAACATAAAAGCCATTTCATCACATTAGAGCTTTCACCTCAAGTAACCCTAATCTATACTTGTGCAATGTATGAATGTCGTCCCATACCACCATCTATACTAACTACCACTTTGAGGCCACCAAAGGGGATCTTAGCATTCTTCCTTTTCATCTTTAGACAATACTCTTACATAGGGAACATAAACATTTCATAAGCCATGACAAGGAAGTAACTCATAATACCATCCACGTAAAGCATGCATCATTGCATTAAGCATTTAAGTCAACATTCTCATTAGCTTCATCAAGGGAACATTCATTCATTAGACATTAATACATTGGAAAATCACACCATAGCCCTCTCAAAGCCTACTCTTCCAATGCATGGATGGCATCCCATACTACCACCCACACTTCATAGAACTTCTCAAGTAACCATAGCACATATCTCACATGATGGGAATAAGCATTAACCAACATAGACCATGTGAGCTTAACATGGAATCCGGTGTCTATCCCTCACCATAAAGGGTTGGTCTACCTGCCTAAGGTAGGACCGGTAGCATTTTAGCTTAGGTGGATCCACTAGCTAATAACCTATGCGGGCACATAGTTATGGGATAAGAAAGATGTTCATTGAAACCCGACCTAACATAGGGAGAGCATCCATCTTACCATATACACTCGGTACTTAGCCTCCATTCCCATAGAGTAGTTCATTCACATTACATTATTGTACTTGAGAGGAATTCCATTGGCCTATCGACCCAAGGTACACCATTACACACATGAAAGGAATGCCATAAGAGTATCGATTCATGGTACATTATTAGGATAGCTCATTGAATCCTCATGAAAGGAATTCCATTGGCCTATTGATCCAAGATTCATCTTTACATTATTACACATGAAAGGAATGCCATTGGCCTATCGATTCATAGTACATTAGTTCATTAAATCATTATGAAAGGAATGTCATTGGCCTATCGATTCATGTTCATTAAGTCAAGACACATCCATTATACAAGAAGATGATGCCTAAGCATACCAATTAAAGATACCACAATCACATTACTTTCACTTATTCAAGAAGATGATGCCCAAGCCTACCAATTCAAGGTACAACATTCACATTACTTTCATGTATACAAGAAGAGGATGCCTAAGCCTACCAAGTCAAGATACATCAATCAACATTACTTTCATTTACACAAGAAGAGGATGCCTAAGCCTACCAATTCAAGATGTACTATACATTTAGGAAGCCCTTCACATTCTATCATCATCATTCATAAGTGTTAATTGAGAATAGGCTTTCAATAATAACACAATTTCATTCTAAACATGATCATAATAATTTTATTGATATCACATGCATATACTTCACATCATGATCATACATAAATCCGTCATGAAATTACCCTCCAAGGCTATGCATCAATCTCAACCCAAACATATAGAATACTACATTAGATAAGGCAAATCTCATAATTTAATAACTAATTCAATATAGACATAAATAATTCAACATGATCCCATAATCAACCAACCCAAATCACAAACTTCCAATTTAGTATTTTGGGGTAAACATGGGTTCATAGGGGAAATTCATCATAATTCATCATTAATTCAACAATTCATTCATAATTCATCACATATAAACCTTTGAAAATTTTTTGGAATTGAACCAATTCATAGATTGAAAACCTAGCTTTTTGGGGGATTTTGGAAACTTGAAATCATCTTTTGAAAGGGCTCATTGAATGAAACTTAATCAAGGATGAAGACTACCATACCTTGGTTGTAGAAACTCCACCAAATTGAGAGACAAAGATGAAATCTTGAGCTTCAAACCTTGACTCCTTCTTCTCCAATGGTGGTTTCTAGAGAGTTTTCTAATTTTGTGTTTTGAGAATAATGAATTGAAAAAGGGTGTTTAATACTTTTAGAAGCCTTAAATAGCTCTTATTAATACAAATAAACCGTCCCCAACCCATAACCAATTAATTAGTAATTTACCATTTAACCCTTCACTTTGCCGAGATTGGGCAGATTTCCAAGGTGAGATTCACGCCCTAGACCCACAGACTGTGAGTGGGGTGACACCCCGTACTGCACGTCCGTGGTTTGGTTCTGAAACTACCCATTTGGGGACTTGACCTATGGAGGTATTCCAAGGGGGGTGGATGGACCTATGCCCAACTATTTTACAGTTTTTTGTAGATTTAGGGGCTTTGGGGGTTAGGCTTTAGGGTCCCCCTCAAGGACCCTTGGTTGGTCCTTGGGGGGTCGTACCTTGACGTTTAACCCCTCAACCTAAGCTCGGGACATCATTTTACAACTCAAAACCCAATATCAAACTCAATCAACACACTCGTTAGGCTCTAGTTTCACCTACTAGTTTTCCGGGTCGTAACATTATCTCCCCCTTGGGAACATTCGTCCTCAAATGACACTTTAAACACTTTAGGGAAATAAAGACTCAAGATTAGTAGCCCATTATGCATGAAATATCATAAACAATGCACAAAGCTAGGAGGAAACATCAACTCCATCTCAAACATACTCAATGTAACACAAGAAAGTAGGAACTACATCTACAAACTCATTATGCATGAAAACTTCAACATTTCTCATTTCATTGGAGGAATTATCTTCTCCAACTCAAATCATGCTCATCATAACATCATTAACCAAATTATGCAATTACTCTTAAAATCACATTTAGGCATGTTCGACAATTCACCTCATGAAGTATATAGGCAACTCATACTAAATGCACATCAACATGAGGAACATAAATCATGAAAACTCATTTTCTCATTTAAACATGAATTCATCAAGAACCTCCATAACATAAGGAGGCCGTGGAAACTCATAATCACACATGACTCCAAAACATGAAACAAGCTACAAGGAACTCTTTTTCTCAAGCTTGAATAGGAATAGAAGGAAAGAGATTAGGATATCGGAACTCTCAACAACCTTACTATTCAACATACTATATCCCCCCTTGTGAGTAAACCCATACTAAGGCTAACATGAAAATAACATAGGGACCTTAACAAGACATTCACAACTATAAGGAACCATCAACATACCGGTGCCTTTATCCAGAAGAGCTCCTTTGTCCTCACTAGACCGGAGTGCATAGAAATGACCATACTTTGGAGCATTGGGATCCAGTCCACTTAGAAAAGCTTGCTTCGCCTCTCTTCCTTTGGCCATAAGAGTAGGGAAATTTTTCACGGATGATCATTCTTTCCACAACCATAGCAACCATCCATACCGGCTAGGCACTTCCCATAGTGTTTCTTTCCACAAGTGGTGCAAATAGGTTTAGGATATGGAGACCCACTACCTTTCTCTTGGTTAACCCTAGGAGTGCTTGAAGAATCTTGGTTAAAAGCTCTCTTTTTGAACCTTGGTTGACCTTGCTCATCGGACGTAGTTCTCTTTATCTCCCTATTCTTTTTCTTAATTTTGAACTCTTCAATTTATTGAGAAAACACCATAAGCCTAGATATATTCATGTCATTATGGAGCATTTCCGTACGACACTCTTCCTCAACTAAGTTGGACACACCGTCAAAAATCTACTCATCTCATCCCTCGGGTTAGACACCAAAGATGGAGCATACTTAGACAATATGGTAAATTTCAAAGAGTACACTTGCACACTCATGCTTCCTTGCCTAAGGTTGATAAACTCCTCTACCTTAGGTTCCCTCTTCTCATGAGGAAAGAACCTATCAAGGAATGCTTTCTTAAACACCTCCCAATCTATAGGACCCGCTCCTACCGGCCTATTGCTTTTCGATTGAGTAAACCAAACTTGGGCAACATCCTTCAATTGGTAAGCGGCTAGTTCCACTTTTTCTATATAAATCACCCCTATAGCATTAACTACCTTATACATCTTATCCACAAACTCTTGGAGATCTCTCCCACCTTGGAACCAAGAAATACTGGAGGACTCATCCTCACAAAGTCTCTCAACCTAGAAGTCATAGTTCTCACATTAGGGTTCATTTGAGTCTCAACACCCCTAGTGGCCTGAGCCATCATAGCTTGGGCTTGAGTAGTTATGGCTTGAGCCATCATTAAAAGAACCGACCTAACTTCTTCATTAGACATGGCCGGAGGATCAATCGGAACTTGATTTCCTTGAGGAACTTGGTCACCTTGAGGACCTTGGGGAGGAACTCTTTCATTCACATTCTCCTATGCCATCCTTCTTGCGGTCGCCCTTCTTGTATTCATATCCTATAAACAAAAGAGAAGGGTTAGGAAAAGGACTTTTATAGAGCTAAACTTTATGGCTGACTTCAAAGAGTAATGAAAGAAGTGTAGTTTCCTAACGTCTTATAGCCTCTCATTCATAAATGTGGTGCGCTTTACACTATGAACAAGACTCTACTCGACGTGGCTTGTGAGACATCAATCCTAAAAACCATCCCAATATCTTCTGCTCTGATACCATATTTGTCACGATCCGAGCCTACACCCCGGACGTGACACGGCATACAAGACTCCAAAAAGTCTCATACAAGACTCATAGCATGTCATCACATAGGATAATAAAAATAGTGCGGAATTTAAAACACTTTTAAATCCATACAATCGAAAACTTCATTTAAAACAACGGAAGTCTACTTGTCTCACATGGCCATCTAAAAACATCTTTGAATCAAAAGTAAGGTCACGACCCTTTACAATAGAAAGTTTAAGAAGTATCTAGTACAATGAAAAACATGAAACATCAATAAAGCACTTATCCTCAGATCCATGAGGACATACCACAAGCTATGGAGGGAAATCAATTCAAGCTTGAACTAGGAGAACTCAACACACTTGCCGAAACCTACACTTTGTAGAAAAAGGTAGAAATATGGGTTAGCATATTTAATGTACTAAGTATGATAGCCAAGCAAAAACTATGCTTAAGAAGGACACTTTATTTGAAAATCATGCTATATGCAAATTTTGAGAAACTTCATGAACATAAATATAAGACGCATAAGATACAAACATAACCAACATACCAGCCATTTCATCACATTCGAGCTTTCACCTCAAGTAACCCTAAGTTATACTTGTGCAATGTATGAATAGTGTCCCATACCACCATCCATACTAAGTACCACTTTGAGGCCACCAAAAGGGTTCTTACCATTCTTCCTTTTCATCTTTACACAATACTCATACAAAAGGAATATAAACATTTCATAAGTCATGACAAGGAAGTAACTCATAATACCATCCAAGTAAAGCATCCATCATTACATTAAGTATTTAAGTCAACATTCTCATTAACTTCATTAAGGGCACATTCATTAATTAGACATTAAGACATTGTAGAATCACACCATATACCTCTGAAAGTCTACTCGTGCAATGCATGGATGGCATCCCATACTAACACCCACACTTCATAAAACTTCTCAAGCAACCATAGCACGTATCTCACATGATGGGAATAAGCATTAATCGACATAGACCATGTGAGTTTAACATGGAATCCGGTGTCTATCCCACACCGCAAAGGATTGGTCTACTTTCCTAAGGTAGGACCGGTAACATTTTAGCTTAGGTGGATCCACTAGCTAATAACCTATGCGGGCACATAGTTATGGGATAAGAAATATGTTCATTGAAACCTAGCCTAACATAGGGAGAGCTTCAATCTTACCATATCCACTCGGTACTTAGCCTCCATTCCCATAGAGTAGTTCATTCACATTACATTATTGTACTTGAGAGGAATGCCATTGGCTTATCGACCCAAGGTACACCATTACATACATGAAAGGAATTCCATAAGCCTATTGATCCATGGTACATTATTAGGATAGCTCATTGAATCCTCATGAAAGGAATGCCATTAGCCTATTGATCCAAGATTCATCTTTCCATTATTACACATGAAAGGAATGTCATTGGCCTATCGATTCATAGTACATTAGTTCATTAAATCATTATTAAAGGAATGCCATTGGCCTATAGATTCATGTTCATTAAGTCAAGACACATCCATTATACAAGAAGATGATGCCTAAGCATACCAATTGAAGATACCACAATCACATTACTTTCAATTATATAAGAAGATGATGCCCAAGCCTACCAATTCAAGGTACAACATTCGAATTACTTTAATTTATACAAGAAGAGGATGCCTAAGCCAACCAATTCAAGATACATCAATCAACATTACTTTCATTTACACAAAAAGTGGATGCCTAAGCCTACCAATTCAAGATGTACATTATATTTAGGAAGCCCTTCACATTCTATCATCATCATTCACAAGTGTTAATTGAGAATAGGCTTTCAATAATAACACAATTGAATTCTAAAAATGATCATAATACTTTCATTGAGATTACATGCAATTACTTCACACATGATCATACAAAAATCCTTAATGAAATTGCCCTACAAGGCTATGAATCAATCTCAACCGAAACATCTAGAATACTACATTAGATAAGTGGAATCTCATAATTCAATAACTAATTCAATATAGACATAAACAATTCAAAATGATCCCATAATCAACCAACCCAAATCACAAACTTCCAATTTAGTATTTTGAGGGAAACATGGGTTCATAGGGGAAATTCATCATAATTCATCACATATAAACCTTTGAAAATGTTTTGATATTGAACTCATGCATATATTGAAACCTTTGCTTTTTGGGGGATTTCGAAAACTTGAATTCATCTTTTTAAAGGGCTCCTTGAAGGAAACTTAATTAAATATGAAGACTACCATAACTTGGTTGTAGAAACTCCACAAAATTGTGTGAGAAAGATCTAATCTTGAGCTTCAAACCTTGACTCCTTCTTCTCCAGGTTTCTAGACAGAGAATATTTGGAGAGGATGGTAGTTTTCTAATTTTGTGTTTTGAGAATAATGAATTGAAAAAGGGTGTTTAGTACTTTTAAAAGCCTTAAATAACTCTAATTAATCAAAATGAACCATCCCCAACCCATAACCAATTAATTAGGAATTTACCATTTAACCCCTCACTTGGCCGAGATTGGGCAGATTTCCAAGGTGAGACTCACGCCCTAGACCCATGGACGGTGAGTGGGGTGACGCCCCATACTGCACATCCATGGTTTGGGTCTGAAACTCCCCATTTGGGGCCGACCTACGGAGGTGTTCCAAGGTCCGTTGATGCGTAGATCCCCAACTTTTTGATAGTTTTTGGCAAATTTAGGGATTTTGTGGGTTAGGCTTTAGGGTCCCCCTCAAGGACCCATGGTTGGTCCTTGGGGGGTCGCCTTGATGTTTAACCCCTAAATCCCTCAACCTAAGCTCGGGACATCATTTTACAACTCAAAACCCCACATCAAACTCAATTAACACACCTGTTAGGCTCTAGTTTCACCTACTAGTTTTCCAAGTCGTAACAGGTCCACAAACGCCACCACGACCCGTCATCAAGACTACTACATGTGGAGGGCTCCGTGGTTTGATGCCTAATCCTGGGTGGTTCTGTCCTTCCTGTATGAGCCCTCCCACGGCTCGTGTGGTGATCCACGGAATGTGAAGGGCTCCGTGGTTCACCAAAAATTTCTGGTTCACCCCTTTTTCTATTGAATATCTAAGGTAGATTTTGAGGTGTTACATTTATGAAAACAAAGAGGAACAAAAAGTGTCAATACTATAGAAGGGTTCTTGCCCGTGCTCTTTAATCTTTGGCGGGAATCAAGGTTGGAACTTGTTTAGCGAAGATGGATGGAGAGGTTACAATCAAGATTGGGCAAAACATGATAAATCTTGGAGTAGAGAAGATGACAATGATGCTTGTTACATGCACACAGTTGATAGTCCAAGATCTAGGGAGAGTTATGGGAGCTTTCGAGTAGATGATTTGTTGTCCCGCATTCTAAATAAGGTGGAAGGATCCACGAAATGCTTAAAGAAATGAAGGCTGACTTCTCATCCTTGAATAATAAGGTAAACTCTCACTTGTATTCTATCAAGCAACTTGAATGTCAAATGAGTCAACTTTCAGCCTAGTTAGAGTCCAAGACGCAAGAGAGGTTTGCAGATGATTTGATGGTGAGTTCAATGATTAATCATGATAAATGCTTGGCGGTGTTGACTCGGAGTGGGAAATTAGTAAGTGGTGATCTTAAAGTGAATGGTTAGGCAAACACTAGTAAAGAAGGAGATGATGCCATTGGTGTAGAGGGATCCTACTAAGAACCGAAAAATGACACATCCAAAGAGGTTGAGGAAATTCAAAGACAACTCATCACCGAGGAATTGTAAATATATAATGAGGGGGCTGCTTCTTCTTAAAAGCCTACAAAACCTTTGGACAAATTCAACCCACCATTCCCTCAAAGACTCAATAAGCGGGATGAAGATGCACAGTTCCAAAAATTTCTATATGTGTTCAAGACTTTGTCTATCAATCTTCATTTAGTGGAAGCGTTGGAAATGTTGGGTTTTGCAAAGTTCATGAAACAATTAGTCACCAAGAAGAGGAGTATGGATTTTGAAATTGCTGAGTTATCTCATAGTTGTAGTGTCATCATGACAAGCAATGTGGTTATCAAGAAAGTTGATCCGGGGGCATTTACTATTCCATGTACTATTGGGAGGCTTCAATTTGCCAAAGCTTTGGTCGACATGGGGGCAAGTATTAACTTGATGTCGTATTCCATTTTCAAACAACTTGGATTGGGTGAACGTAAATCCATAACAACGCGTCTTCTCATGGCTAATAATTTATAAGGAGTCCTATAGGCATACTTTATGATATTTTGGTGAAAGTGGATAGGTTCATTTTTTCGGCTGACTTTGTTATTTTGGATTGTGAGATTGACGCCTAGGTACCTATTATATTATGTAGGCCTTTTTTGGCTATGGCAAGAGTTCTTGTGGATGTTGAAAGTGGTGAATTGAAATTTTGAGTAAATGATGAGAAGGTTACTTTCAATGTGTGTAAATTGATGAAGCAACTGAGTGACATTCATGTAGTTTCAACCATTGATGTGATTGATGAGGCGGTGGCTAGTGTAAGTGAGGTGTTTTGTGTGGGGGAACCTCTAGCTGCCGTCCTTTCAAATTATGATGATGAGGAAGTTTAACATTGTGATGAAGTTGTGGCTACTCTATCAGGTTTAGGTTCTTACTCTAAGAACCCATTGAAATTCGACTTTGATCTTAAAAAAAAAAAAAAGACCCCACGCTAAACCATTCATCGAAGAGCCACCAAAGCTTGAGTTGAAAGTGATCCCATCCCACCTTCGTTATGTATTTTTGGGAGAAAATAACACCTTGCCCATCATTATTGTTGCAGACCTGCTTAAATTGATAGTAAAATTACATGTCGATGTGCTGAAACGATATATTAAAGCCATCAGATGGACAATTGTTGATATTGTGGGGATTCCCCCGTTAATTTATACTCATAAGATCAAATTGGATAGTGAATGTAAACCAAGTGTTGAACATCAAAGGAGGGTAAACCAACCGATGCAAGAAGTGGTGAAGAAGGAAATCATTAACTGGCTCGATACAGGTGTGGTGTACCTTATTACGGATAGCTTATGGGTGAGTCCCGTGCAATGTGTACCAAAGAAATGAGGGATTACGGTAGTTACAAATCAAAAAGGGGAACTTGTGCCTATGAGACCGGTTACCGGGTGGCGTGTATGCATGGACTATCAGAAATTGAATGCATGGACTCAGAGAGACCATTTTCCTATGCAATTTATGGACCAAATGATTGATAGGCTTGCGGGGCATGGATGGTATTGCTTTATAGATGGTTATTCTAGGTACAACCATATTTTTATTGCACCAGAAGATCAAGAGAAAACTACTTTTACATGTCCCTAGGGAACATTTACTTTCAAGAGAATGCATTTTGGGTTGTGCAATGCTCCAACAACATTCCAATGAGGTATACTTTCTATTTTCACATATATGGTTGAAAACTCAATAGAGGTGTTTATGAATGACTTTTAGGTTGTTGGTGATTCATTTGAAGCATGTCTTGAACACCTTGGACAGGTACCACAAAGGTGCGTGGAAACCAATCTTGTTTTAAATTGGGAGAAATATAATTTCATGGTGAAAGAGGGCTTTGTTTTGGGACATAAAACTTCAGGTAAAGGAATGCAAGTGGATCAAGATAAAGTCGAAGTCATTGAAAAATTACCTCCTCCTATTTCGGTAAAAGGTGTCTGGTGTTTTCTAGGCCATGCGGGTTTCTACAGGCGGTTTATAAATGATTTTTCCAAGGTAGCTCACCCTCTTTGTAAGTTACTAGAGAAGCAATCTACCTTCAACTTTGATGAATCTTGCCTAAAAGCATTTTTGTGCTTCAAAGAAAAACAAGTGCCAACCCCAATCATTATTGCCCTCGATTGGAGTATTCCGTTCGAACTCATGTGTGATGCTAGTGGTGCTGCTTTGGGAGTTATTCTTGGTCAACGAAAAGGCAAGCTATTTCACTCGGTTTATTATGAATGTAAGACCTTGAATGGAACTGAAAAGAATTATACCTCCAGAGAGCCGAATTGCTAGCGGTGGTGTATGCGTTTGATAAATTTAGAGCGTATTTGGTTGGAACAAAGGTTGTGGTGCACACAGATCATGCTACAATTCGATATGTAATAGATAATAACTATGCAAAGCCAAGATTGATTAGGTAGGTGTTGTTGTTGCAAGAGTTTGATTTCAAGGTAAAAGCAAGTTGCGGATCACTTGTCTCGGCTAGAAACAAATATTGTTGATCCCGGTAAGAGGGACATTGAGGGAGAATTTCCCGATGAAACAATGATGAGGATAACCCATGGCAACTCACCTTGGTATGCTGACTTTGCTAACTATGTAGTAAGTGGGATTATGCCCGACGACCTAAATTTTTATTACAAAAGAAGTTCTTGTTCTATGTAAAGAGGTACTTCTGGGATGAACCGTACCTTTTTAGAGAATGCGCAGATCACATAATTAGAAGGTGTGTACCAGAAGTGGTAGTAAATACAATTCTCGATGCTTGCAATGCTTTGCCGGTTGGTGGACATCATAGCCGGGTGCACACAGCCGCCAAAGTACTTCAAAGTGGCTACTATTGTCCATCATTATACCATGATGTTCATTCCCTCGTTAAGCAATGTATCCAATGTCAAAATCAAGGGGGTGTATCGAGAAAACATGAACTACCTTTTACTCCAATTCTAGAAGTAGAGTTGTTTGATGTCTGGGAAATCAACTTAATGGGACCATTTGTGTGCTCTTTTGGAAATAAGTATATCTTGGTTGTGGTTAATTACATTTCTAAATGGGTAGAAACTGTAGCTTTGCCCAACAATTATGGAAAGAGTGTTGTGCAATTCTTGAAGCGATACATTTTCACAAGGTTTGGTACCCCGCGTGTTATTATCAGCGATAGTGGGTCTAATTTTTGCTACTGCTTGTTTTCTTCGTTGTTGAAAAAATACGGAGTCAAGCATAAAGTTGCAACCCCCTATTATCAAAAAACAAGTGGCCAAGTTGAAGTATCAAATCAAGGGAATTCTAGAAAAAATAGTTAACAAAAATCAGATCGACTGGTCTCGGAAGTTGGATGATGCTCTCTAGGCATACCACACTGCTTTCAAAACTGGAATGTCACTGATAAACGCTCAACTACACCTCATCCAATACTAGGTGTAGGCAATCTCATTCTAGTATAAATCCAACAAATATTTGGGGTCGATCACACATGGAGTGATACAAGTTAGAATTCAACTACGAAGTGAAAGCTATGTTCTAATCGGTTGTAGGAATAGAAACTATTGAAATCATTGAAATAAATCAAAGGGGTTCACAACAAGTGTCAAATGGAGGGTTAAAGTTTGTCAATTATCAACTAAGTAAAACAGGGGAGTAATCAAGTAGATATGGGATACTTGGGGATATGATCGATTAATTACCAATTTCGCTAAATAGGTGATTAACAATTAGCAAAGTTCGCTGAATCTATTGGGTAGGCTAGGCTTTAAGTGTATTAGCCATCTCTCGATTAACTACCACGAATCAAGTGAGTTCTCTCGAACCTCAACAAGCATCACACTATAAACAACCCAAAACCTCAATTTATCTACTCTCCCGAGCTAGATAGGAAGAATCGAATTAAGATTCACTCTCTTGAGCTAAACCCATGACAACCTGATTACTACAATCATCAATGGGTAATTTTTGTTCTTAAACCTCTTTCTCAAGCAAGAATAGAACACTAAATTAGAACTGCATTTGCAACTACAACTCTTAAGTTAAAACTCAATTAGAAACTAAACCCACTTCAAAACAACAATTTAATCAATAATTACTAACACCCATAAACTAATTAAAACAACTAATCACATAATCACACCCCCAAGATTGGGGATTTTAGCCACACATCATAATAAGTAAGACATCAATACCAATGACGTTCTCCATAATATGGGTATTGCAATCCACGTCTTTACAATGATCCAAAATGTTTAATATCAACAACTCAACTCAAAATCTACCAGAAATATCCTTAAACTAAGTAAAACAAAGTCTCAAACGAAAGCTCAAAGTTAAACAATGGTAAAATTACTCATAAAATGATTGGATTCCTCTTTCTACTTTATTTGAAATTCAATTATACGTTCTCAAATATTGGCTTTCAGGATCTCTCGGCGAAGTTAGTCGAGAATCGCCGACAAAGTCGGTGATGCACCAATAGCTTCATTCCATCATCGGTTTGCCTTGGCTCTTCATCGTTTAGACCCTGTAACATTAGGCGATCCAAGTTTGTGTCGATGATCCATTAGGCGGTTTGCCGAAGGTCCACATCTATCACCAAGTTGGTTTCTCCCCAGGGCTGGAAGTTTGGAACTTTAGGCGAACTGAAGTGCCACTCAGTGAGTCGCCCAATGGCTTTGGCGATTCTCAGGTTTTACTAACTTCATCTTTTTTACTCATTTTTTTCGTTACTATCCTTGCCTTGCTCTTTTGCCTTTATATTTGCAAATTATCATTTAAACATTAGTTTAGAGCACAAAATAGGCATCGAGGACACTAATACTATGAATAACAAGCCCTAAATAAGTCAAAATCCCAAACTATCAACACCCCAACTTAAACTTTTGCTTTTCCTCAAGTAAAACACAAGATCAATCAGTTCAATAAGGATGTCTACAAATAGTGTTACTCAAGACTAAACACGAATGCATACAAGAGTTTCAAATTACACATACAATGTTCAAATGTGCACTCTAAGTTCCAAATTGTGACTAACCATCATCAAATGGAAATCATGCTCACAATGCCTATATTAAATGCAAGTTCAAGCTCAACAAAATCATTCAAATGCCCTCACACCAAGAATGATTCCAAGCTCACTCAAAGTTCATCAACACTTTATAATTTCGGAATCAAATACAACTCTCACACTCCCAAAGATGAAAAAATGTATGACTCTACCCACAAGGTTGCCCTTATTTTCCAATCAACATTATTTTCAGCTCACTCAAGATCACAAAGGTCTTTCAAGGCTTGTAACGGGGATGAGTGTAAAGGTATGATCATTTTGGTTTAGTGACTTCTACCTTCATGAAGTATGGCCTGCAATTCACTTTTTCTCCTTCTTTTTCACACTTCAACGATATTCTCAATCCACCATATTAGTTATTTAAGCACGACTCATAGGATACCCCATTTCTTTTGCTCCTTTCACAAGCTTTATTTCACAAACTCTTCTCTTTTTAAGTCTTTTTCATGTTCACCTTTTTCTTTTCTTTCTCTTTTTTAAATAGAGGGTTTCCATCTTTTTCATCATGATCCTTCAATGGCGGATTT
This sequence comes from Solanum microdontum, assembly GCA_036250385.1. Taxonomy (NCBI): domain Eukaryota; kingdom Viridiplantae; phylum Streptophyta; class Magnoliopsida; order Solanales; family Solanaceae; genus Solanum; species Solanum microdontum. Next base: position 30,057 of record JAJONQ010000979.1, on the reverse strand, counting down.
TTCACATTCCTTGATTTTCCTTCTTTTTCACCACACCCCTAACTTAGGCTTTTGGCCTAAGTTTGTTATTCAAACAAACCAATACTTCATGAAGGTTATAGGTGATGGGACAATGAGGTCAAAGTTGTTCAAGTTTCTTCCAAAGAAAAGGATATGCTCAAAAGGTGCCAAGCTTGGTTGTCAGTCTCATAAGATGGCCACAAAGAGGTATATTAGCAATTTTTGGTTCACTCTACACAATTTTTGCCTAAGATCATTTCAATCGCTTGCTTCCATCAATCAATTAAACTAACGGGACAAGTTCTAGGTATCATCAAGCACATATTTCAAGAAAACCTCACAACACATGGCACTCGACACAATCACCAAACAAGACTCTACAATTTTCAGCTGGCGTGCAATGATAATCACAAGAGATTAACTCAACAACCGGCTAGTCACCACAAGATTCTAGGAGTTCACATATGACCTATGTAACTCAATTTTCCTCTTAGAAGCCGCACACTCATATCGTTCAATCAGGAGCACTATTAAAATCATCGATATTGATCACAATCGACACTCAAAAATGCAAGAGAACAACCACAATCAAACACATTAAGAGGTGGCAATTATTAGAATCTGTTCAAAACCATTTGAAATTAAAAACAAAGGATCAACACTATGGATCAACAACCAATATAAATATCACCACAAGATAGGATCCAACATTCATAAAACAAAACAGTAAATATCCACAAAACATCCCAAAAGAGGTAGATATTGGAATACCCCACCCCGCCAAACTACACTAGCAATTGTCCTCAAATGCAATGAAATAACTAAATATAAAAACTGAAAAGAGTCAAAAGCCCCTTGTCAGGCTAGGTGGTGAACTCTGCATATTGGTGATTCCATCAGCTGGGCATTAGTGCCCGGTGCAACATCATTGTTGGCTACACTGGAACCCAGTATCAATGTCTCTCTCAAAGAAGACTGCACAGCTATCTCTACCATGGCTACCTCAAGGTGTGCTAAATCATCGTACACAACCGGCTCACGAACACCTAGCTCCTCATAATCAGTATGTAACACCGCGTAAAAACTAGTAAAACCTAGCTAACTCTTGACAGAATCTAGTAGGTGAAACTAGAGCCTCACAAGTGAGTTTGAAGTTGGTAACTTCACTAAATGATGTTAAATAGTTTCCCGGGTGACAAGATACGACTATAACGCCCGAAAACTAGTAAGTTGAACTAGTTAGTCGTAGAGTCTTGTAGTGGAGTTTTGGCGTGTCGTATGAGGGTTAAAATCAAGATAAATGGCTCCAGTATTTAGAATGACATGTTTAGGGGTCAAAACGTCTAAGTACGACTCCCCAAGGACCACCCGAGGGGTCCTTGAGGAGGACCCAACACTGCCCAAAAGTTGTCAAAACAACTTAATTTACGACCTCAATTGACGGCCAGTAGATTAACCTACACCTCGTAGGTCAGGCCTGAGTTGGCCTACAAAATATGAGTCTCTAACCCAAACCACGTTCAGTAGACCCATCCATGGTCCGTGGATGAGGATCCGTAGATGGTGCCAGTTTTTCGTATATAGTTTTAAGTGAGGAGTTGAGGGTTATTTTAGTAATAAGTTTAGGGGTTAGGAAGGGCGATTAGTTAGTTAAATAACATCCTACAAATATTTAATAGACCTTAAACTAATCACTTTAACCCATTCATCTAAAGACCCAAAGTCAAAATCCCAACTTTTTTTCCCTCCCAAAAATCTTCTCTCTAGACTCCATTGAAGAACATAGGAAGAGATCAACCTAGAGCTTCAAGTAGAAGACTTTTTCATATGAATTTTATGGGATTCTACACCTAAGGCATGGATGCTTTTCATTCTTGGGTAGCTATCACCAAGATGCGCCTTCAACTAGTCATGGGCCTTCTTCAAAAATGAATTCTATTGTTTAATTATGGTTTAGTTTGATTGTTTAAGATGATTTATGGTTGGATTAATGGAGTATTGATGGAGTTTGATAAAAATCTCCCTTGGACCCATGATTTCCCCTTCTTCCCAAATCGTGAACTAGGGTATGACTTGATTGATGATGAAAGCTTGAAAATAGATTATGTTTACATTGAATTATATTTGGTATTGATAATACTACTGATTTTAGATGATTCTAACTTGAATTCCAAAGAATCCATGAGTTTTCCCCAAACCTAGTTATGGCTATTCTCTACAGTATAAATGTTGTTAGAAGTTGACTCAATTGATTGAATGTGAGTTGATTGTGATTTAAGTACATGATCTAAGTATGAATCTACCTATATTATTGATTAACCTAACATTCTAGGTCTATACCATGAAAGAGGCAAATTGAGGGTTAGATGTGAACCTTTAAGATTGATGAAATTCTTAGTGAATTGCCTTAGATTAAACCACTTAGACATGAATTGCTTATGAATGAATATTGTAGACATGAACTAACTTGATTAGGTCTTATATGATGGATCATGGTTGAAGTAGTATTGTGATCTAGTCTACTTGATGCTACATATCTATAATTGAGTAAGAATGAAGTATGTACTTAAGTTTACCTTAAGAGTTAGGTATACATGGTTACAATGTGAGGTGTTGCTTGAGGGTAATGCTCATAATATGAAGATAATTCCTAAGGTTTAAATGGTAAAAGCTTATATGAATAAGTTAAAGATGCTTAGTCTTAAAGAAGGAAGCTATTATGTAGGTTGAAGTTGCATATGGCATTATTGTGCAAAACCTTCACCCACATGACCTTTAATATGATCATATGAGTTTATGCATGAAATGAATATATTACTTGAGTCATGGTTGTATCTATGTTATGTATGTTGAATGCTAGATGTGTTGACTCAATGTGACTCTTAAATGCAACATATGTGTATTATATGTGATTGTGGTATTATGTACATGCTCATGAACACTTGAAAAGGAAGTGTCTATGATGATACTGTATCTATGGTGTTGATTGAAAGGTTAGTTCTCATATTCACCTTTACATAGTTTTATGCATGAAATATACATGACCATGTTCATCCACTTGAAAGGTGGAGGTGTTTAGTTATTGTGTATATTGTGGTATTGATGCAAGATCCTCCTTTCCTATACCCCTATACATGGCTATGTATGATATGTTATGACTATGGTCGTATTGTTGTGTTGAATAAAAGGCTATTTCTCATGAACACACTATAAATATAATGTGAAAGGTTTACTCACTTATTGATGGTTCTAAAGTGAAAGGACATTCTCACCTAATGAATCTTTGAGCTATTATGATGAATGTTGGTTTGAGTGCTTAGTGCATTCTCTTATAACCTTGAAATTAAGTAAACACTTAATATAACTTTTAAAGGGAATTATGCTTAGGACAGAGCGGATATGAAAATGAGATGGAAGCTTTTACGCTACAAAGTCCAGCTTCCCAATGGGTTCCTTTTATGCTAGTTAGTCTGGGTTCCCAATGTATGTTGTCTCATGGGATGGAAACCTTTTACGTTTAGCAAGTCCGGGTTTCTAAGAGCAATCCCCATATCCCAAAGCTATGTGCCTACATAGGACTTAGCTAGTGGATCCACCTAAAAGCTAGGATGTGTGTTCTACCTTAGGCAAGTAGGACACTCTATTTTTGGTGTGGGGGTAGAACACCGGATTCCATGTCGCTCAGATGGTCTATGTCGGTTGAGGTTAATTTCCCTAAATGATACGAATACGAGCTATAATAAAATCATGGACTCTAATCATGACTTCTTAAGAGGTACTACTTAATATGAGTGGGGGTATGGGACTTCTCATGTACATTGTACAAGTGGACTTTAAGAGAGGCTATGGTTAGGTTCTCTTATATAATGAAGACTTATGAATTATGTATGTGTGATGTGAATGAATGTTAAGGTTGACTTACTTGTAATGAGTTATGATCATGAATGTCTCCTTACTTATGTATGTTGGTTGTGAATGAACTAAACGTAAAGATATGATGTTGTTGTTGGTCTAAATGCGATACTTAGCATTTGGTAGGGTTATGGGACCTTACCTTTGCATTGCACTAGTAGGACTTTGGGTTGCATAAATATGGTGTGAGCTTAGGTTATGCATGATCATGGTAGCCTAAAAGTGAGACTTATTGTGGATAGGATTATGGGATCCTAGCTATGCATTGCACAAGTTTAGCTTAGGGTTTCTCATGTGATATTTATATTATGTTGATATGATCTTTCTATGTACTTATGTATGTGAACTATGTCTTGTGAAGATTGGAGTATGCATTATGTTGTGTTGAAAACTATGCTTGTAATTGTGACGATATTCTATATGTTATGATGAATTGTGCATGACTTGTCTTATGAGCTACATTCTCCAACTATTTCAAAGATGATGTTCAAAAATGGCATGAAGCATGGCTTTAAACTAAATGTCCCTTTTATGCATGTTTTAAGGGTTTTCTTGCATGGCTTCCATACTTAGTGCATTTTGTGCTAACCCATATTTCTACACTTTCTATAAGTGTAGGCTTTGGAGATATTGGATTCCATCCTCGTGGCTAGGTTCATAAGAGATCAACAAGAAGAAGATTGGTGAGTCATCATTGTATTCGAGGGCTCAATCATATGTCTTTTATTGTCTTTCTATTATGTTTTTGTTTTTTGTAAGGGTCGTGTCCCTAAGATTGTATTAAAGAGTTTTAATTCTAATGTTATAGATGTTTGAGACATAGTGTCATAGACTTTCTAACAATTTATAAAGACTTTGACTGTAAATAAAAGTTTTAAATTTTCCGCATATTTCCTATGTTCTTATGTCATGATATGCTAATGGCTTGTATAAGACCCCTTTGGGGTCAAGTACGATGTGTTACAACTAGGGGGTGCTCTCGGATCGTGACAAACTTGGTATCAGAGTATAAGGTTTTGGAATGATATTAAGATGTCTCAAACCACGTCTAGTAGAGTCTTGTTCATCGGTGTGAGTCGCGACACATCTATGAGCGAGAGGCTATAAGACGTTAGGGAACTTCACTTCTTCATTCTCTAAGTCATGCCATAGATTTATAACCTCTGTCTATTAGCCCTTATCTTATGGTCCATAGGATGTGACTATTAGAAGAGTTTATGCTACAAGGAGTAAGGGAGAAAGGTTGGTCTAGATGACAATTATGGCTTTGTGACTTGATAGATTTGCGACGATAGATTGTGATTATGTCTTTAGTGTAAAAGATGCTTCATTGTTGTCTTTATGTTATAAAAGAGGTTTAAAAGAATTGAGTAGGCCTACTCCCAAGGGGGAGATAGTGTGCCTACCTAGAAAGGTGATTGTGAGGTATGTTTAGTTGTTGGGAGAACCAGGCTTAGTCATGATGAGTTTCAAAGTATGTTGATAGATTGGTGGAATAGTGGTGCTTAAGTGGTGCCTAGAGATGTTGAGTGGGTAGACTCATTTAAAAGAGGACAGAAGTGTAATTCTCCATGGTTTAGAATCATCTTGTGTGATGAGTGTGGAGGTTTAGTTATGACTTGCTTTGACCCTAGAATTGAAGGAAGTGATGATGTAAAGAGTTTGTATAGGCTTACCCCCAAGTGGGGGATAATGTGCTTAGATGGTAAGGTTATTGAGTGTCATTGATGTTAAGAATTAGGCTTGTTTGATAATCTCACTTTAAGAGGTGTAGTGAGTTTGAGGAGTTTAGTCCCCATTTGGTAGGCATATAAGACCTTGAGTGGTGTTGGTAAGGTTGCTTGTTGATTAGTCAACAAATTGGACTCATTTAGGGCTATAATTTGATAGAAAGTGTGTCCTCAAATGCTTATTTTATCTCAATATCTGATGAAAACCCTTAAGTTTCAGGTATCTGAAGTTAGAAGGAAAGCATGAACACTACGTCACAAAAAAGAATGAAAAGGCTAAATATAACGATGAAATGAAGGCATGAGGATTGCCAAATCCACTTGGCGAGTCGCCGAAGGGTCTTACTTTGCCTTTTGTTCCAGTGTGCTGAGCCCTGAAGGAAAGGATCAAGTCGGCGGAAAAAGGGATCAGTCGGCGCATCGCCGAGAAGTTTCGTGAAGCAGTACTATGTCGCTCAATGACCCAGAGCACGACGATGCTGAAGGCTAGTGCAAGACGGCAATGAATTAAACCAAAGGGCGAATCACCGAGTTGATCGGTGATTTCGACTAACGACGCTGAATAATCCACTGCAACACAAATCTGTGAAAACTATAAATACTAGTTAGAGTTGTAGATTTAAGAGTCGAACAATTATTATAATTTTCATATAAAATAGTACTTTTTGATATTTTTGCTCTAAGTTTGAGAGGGTTTTGAAGACTTGAAGTTCCAAAGGGTTTCCTCTTCAAGATTTGGATTTGGGTCTCTTGGATTCTTCAATCTTGGCCTGTATCAAAACTTAAATCTTCATACCCAGTTGAATGCAAGCTCAATTTGGTATAAATTTCTATCTCTCATACATGTGTGGCTAAAAACCCCAATTCTTGGGGTGTGATTTAGCGAATATGGGTTAAGATAATTGTTGTGTCTTGCTTGTTGATAGTCTATTCGTAGTTCAAATGTGATTTCGTTTAGTGGTTGTGGATGAATTTAATGAATTTGTAGTTGCAAATACAAGTTTATTTATGTGGTTTCGGCTTATTCGAGAGAGAGGTCGTAAAACTAAGACCATTAGATTGATGGTCAGTGTGAGTGGGTCGACATGAGGTTCAGCTCAATAGAGTGAACCCTAGTCCCATGTCCACACACTCAGCTCGAGAGAGTGAGTGGGTTAAGGCGTAGGCTGGTCTTCATGCAGCAAGTGGGTGTCCGAGAGGAATGCATTTGAAACGGGGTAAGTTGCTCGAGAGAGAGCTTATCCCCCTTAAAGTTTAGCGTGGTCACAATTATTCTATGAATCTTCTATCGAAAGCATGTACCTAATAATCTAGCTTAACTCGTATTCCCATCACATCCCAAGGATCCCCTCTCATTTCTTGGAAATCTTTATTTATCTTGTTGTTTTTTTACTCACTAGTGACAAAACCCCCCTTTGTTAATTGACACTCTTATGTCCCCCTTTAATTTACAATGTTTTTAATCATTAATGTCTTTAGCTACGACTAGTAAGAACTAAATTTTATTTTTCTATTAATTTTCAAAACCACTCCCTTGGGAATGATCCCAACGCTTGGTTGGGTTACTAAACTATTGTACGATCGTAGACACTTGCATCGGAAGTTGTGTCTTGATTACGCAAACATCACTTGTGAGCAAAAGTGCTTAAATTAGAACCTCTCTAAGTTAGAAGTTCCAATTGGGATCTTGGACCGGCAAGTTAAGAAATAGAAGAATAAGAAAGTGCTTCAGTGAGAATGTAGAGGATTGGTTTTTAGAAAAGGGTTTTAGTGAAAGGTGCTTATTTGGGAGGCCAAGGGCCAAAGAGATGTCCCAATACCCTTATGTTTCCTTTTATTCCTCCTCTAGCTTAAGATGATAAGTTCTCCTTGACTCATTTTATAATGGTGGAGTCTTGCATGTTATGTGTGTCCTATGATTCCCTTGTCCCTTAGAGTTACTCCGGTTAACCTTAGTAGGTTTTGGATGCATGATTATTAGACCTCTACTAGTTTTAGATCCCGATAAGGTTTTAATGAGCCTTGGTAATGCTTGAGCTTGTTTAAAAGAAGTAGTATTTGATATGTTTGTAAAAATGGGCATACTTCCAAGGGGGAGATCATGTGCTTGAGTAGAAACATTGATTGAGAGTCCTGATATCCTCATCGTTTCTTCTATTCCTATTCTAGCTTGAGGCCAAGAATTCCTTTTTGGACTTGTTTTATGTTTAGGAGTCATGTGTGTATTAGAAACTTTCCATAATCTCCTTATGCTATGCATGCTTTTGAAAGATTCTTATTTAGTATAAAATGGATTTCTCACAATTTACATGTTCCTCATGTTGGTGTGCATCTTAGTATGGTGATTGCATATTTGACTTCATGAGATGATAAGATGAACATGCTTTGTTGAGTTTTTGATGAAATGGCACATTGGCTCCATAATGTTGTATTGAACTTGCTTATAGTTTGAACAAAGTAATTCTTCCTATGACAAGGTGATTAATGATGTTTGGAAGTGTTCGTGAAGGCTCACTCCCAAGAAGGAGATGGTGTGACTAGCTAACATGGTGTTATGTGCTTATGTGTTGCCTTGACTTCCATATATAATCCATGTTCACGAAAACTTGTGTTTTGAAAGGAAATGAGTTTATGTGAATTGTTTTCTTCATGTAGTAGTGCTTTGGTTTATAGGTGCCTATTCTACTTCATGAGAATGTTATATAAGCATGCTTTAGTTTGGAGTTAAGAAATTCCTCCATGAATGAAATACTTTTGAGAGTAAATTGCACAATGCGCTTAATGATGTTATGATGAGCATGATTTGAGTTGGAGAAGGTAATTCCTCCAATGAAATGAGAATTATTGAAGTTTTGGTGCATAATGAGTTTGTAGATGTAGTTCCTACCTTCTTGTTAGCATTGAGTCTTTTTTATGTTGAGTTGATGTTTCTTCCTTTGGTTTATGCATTATATTGATGTGTCATACATGATTGGGCTCCTAGTTTTGAGTCTTTAATTCCATGAAGTGTTTCAAGTGTCATTCGAGGACGAATGTTCCTAAGAGGGGGATAATGTAACACCCCGTAAAAACTAGTAAGACCTAGCTAACGCTTGACGGAATCCAGTAGGTGAAACTAGAGCCTCACATGTTAGTTTGAAGTTGGTAACTTGATTAAATGTTGTTAAATGGTTTCCCGAGTGAAGGTGGAGGAATTTAGAGGTTAAACGTCAAGATACGACTATAACGCCCGGAAACTAGTAAGTTGAACTTGTTAGTCGTAGAGTCTAGTAGTGGAGCTTTGGTGTGTCGTATGAGGGTTAAAATCAAAATAAATGGCTCATGTACTTAGAATGACATGTTTAGGGGTTAAACATCCAGGTACGACTCCCCAAGGACCACCCAGGGGTCCTTAAGGAGGACCTCAACACTGCCCAAAAAGCTGTCAAAACAGCTTGATTCATGACCTCAATTGACAACCAGTAGATCAACTTACGCCCCGTAGGTCATGGGCGTAGGTCAGGCCTGAGTTGGCCTGCAAAATATGAGTGTCTGACCCAAACTACGAGACCAAACCACGTTCAGTAGAACCATCCACGGTCGTGGATGGGGATCCGTAGATGGTGCCAGTTTTTCTTAGTTTAGTTTTAAGTGAGGAGTTGAGGGTTAGTTTAGTAATTAGTTTAGGGGTTATGAGGGGAGATTAGTTCGTTAAATAACCTCCTATAAATAGTTAATAGACCCTAAACTAATCACTTTAACCTATTCATCTAAAGACCCCAAATCAAAATCCCAACTTCTTTTTGTTACCAAAAATCTTCTCTCTAGACTCCATTGAAGAACATAGGAAGGGATCAACCTAGAGCTTCAAGAAGAAGACCTTTTCATATGAATTTTATGGGATTCTACACCTAAGGTATGGATACGTTTCATTCTTGTTTAGCTATCACCAAGATGCGCCTTCAACTATGTTTTCAAATTCCCCAAATCTAGGGTTTTCAAATCTAGTCATGGATCTTCTTCAAAAACGAATTCAATTGTTTAATTATGGTTTAGTTTGATTGTTTAAGATGATTTATGGTTGGATTAATGGAGTATTGATAGAGTTTGATAAAAATCTCCCTTGGACCCATGATTTCCCCTTCTTCCCAAATCGTGAACTAGGGTATGACTTGATTGATGATGAAAGCTTGAAAATAGATTATGTTTACATTGAATTATATTTGGTATTGATAATACTACAGAATTTAGATGATTTTAACTTGAATTCCAAAGAATCCATGAGTTTTCCCCAAACCTAGTTATGGCTCTTCTCTACAGTATAAATGTTGTTAGAAGTTGACTCAATTGATTGAATGTGAGTTGATTGTGATTTAAGTACATGATCTAAGTATTAATCTACCTATATTATTGATTAACCTAAGATTCTAGGGCTATACCATGAAAGAGGCAAATTGAGGGTTAGATGTGAACCTTTAAGATTGATGAACTTCTTAGTGAATTGCCTTAGATTAAACCACTTAGACATGAATTGGTTATGAATGAATCTTGTAGACATGAACTAACTTGATTAGGTCTTATATGATGGATCATGGTTGAAGTAGTATTGTGATCTAGTCTACTTGATGTTACATATCTATAATTGAGTAAGAATAAAGTATGTAGTTAAGTTTACCTTAAGAGTTAGGTATACATGGTTACAATGTGAGGTGTTGCTTGAGGGTAATGCTCATAATATGAAGATAATTCGTAAGGTTTAAATGGTAAAAGCTTATATGAATAAGTTAAAGATGCTTAGGCTTAAAGAAGGAAGCTATTATGTAAGTTGAAGTTGCATATGGAATTATTGTGCAAAAACTTCACTCACATGACCTATAATATGATCATATGAGTTTATGCATGAAATGAATATATTACTTGAGTCATGGTTGTATCTATGTTATGTATGTTGAATGGTAGATGTGTTGACTCAATGTGACTCTTAAATGCAATATATGTGTATAATGTGTGATTGTGGTACAATGTACATGTTCATGTACACATGAGAAGGAAGTGTCTATGATGATAATGTATCTATAGTGTTGATTGAAAGGTTAGTTCTCATATGCACCTTTACATACTTTATGCATGAAATATACATGACCATGTTGATCCACTTGAAAGGTGGAGGTGTTTAGTTATTGTGTATATTGTGGTATTGATGCAAGATCCTCCTTTTTTATACCCCTATACATGGCTATGTATGATATGTTATGACTATGGTCGTATTGTCGTGTTGAATGAAAGGTTATTTCTCATGAACACACTATAAATATAATGTGAAAGGTTTACTCACTTATTGATGGTGCTAAAGTGAAAGGATATTCTCACCTAATGAATCTTTGAGCTATTATGATGAATGTTGGTTTGAGTGCCTAGTGCATTCTCTTATAACCTTGAACTTTAGTAAAGACTTAATGTAACTTTTAAATGGAATTATGCTTAGCACCAAGCGGATAAGTAAATGAGATGGAAACTTTTATGCTAGAAAGTCCGGCTTCCCAATGGGTTCATTTTACCCTAGTTAGTTTGGGTTCCCAATGTATGTTGTCTCATGGGATGGAAACCTTCTACGTTTAGCAAGTCCGGGTTTCTAGTAGCAATACCCATATCCCAAAACTATGTGCCCACATAGGACTTAGCTAGTGGATCCACCTAAAAGCTAGGATGTACGTTCTACCTTAGGCAAGTAGAACACTATCTTTTCAATGTGGAAGTAGAACACCGGATTCCATGTCTCTCACATGGTCTATGTCGGTTGAGGTTAATTTCCCGAAATGATACGAATACGAGCTATAATAAGATCGTGGACTCTAGTCATGACTTTTTAAGAGGTACTACTTAGTATGAGTTGGGGTATGGGACTTCACCTATAATTTTCACAAATAGACTTTAAGAGAGGTTATGGTTAGGTTCCCTTATATAATGAAGACTTATGAATAATGTATGTGTGATGTGAATGAGTGTTAAAGTTGACTTACTTGTTATGAGTTATGATCATGAATGTCTCCTTGCTTATGTGTGTTGGTTGTGAATGAACTAAAAGTAAAGATATGATGTTGTTGGTGGTCTAAATGTGATACTTAGTATTTGGTAGGTTTATGGGACCTTACCTTTGCATTGCACTAGTTTGACTTTGGGTTGCATATATGTGGTGTGAGCTTAGGTTATGCATGATCATGGTAGCTTAAAAGTGAGACTTAGTGTGGATAGGATTATGGGATCCTAGTTATGCATTGCGCAAGTTTAGCTTATTGTTTTCCATGTGATAGTTCTATTATGTTGATATGATCTTTCTATGTACCTATGTATGTGAACTATGTCTTGTGAAGATTGGAGTATGCATTATGTTGTGTTGAAAACTATGCTTGTAATTATGATGATATTCTATATGTTATTATGAATTGTGGATGACTTGTCTTATGAGCTACATTCTCCAACTATTTCAAAGATGATGTTCAAAAATGGCATGAAGCATAGCTTTAAACTAAATGTCCCTTTTATGCATGTTTTAAGGATTTTATTGCGTGGCTTCCTTACTTAGTACATTTTGTGCTAACCCATTTTTCTACATTTTCTATAAGTGTAGGCTTTAGAGATATTGGATTCCATCCTCGTGGCTAGGTTCATAGGAGATCAAGAAGAAGATGATTGGTGAGTCCTCATTGTATTCGAGGGCTCAATCGTATGTCCTTGATTGTCTTTCTATTATGTTTTAGTTTTATGTAAGGGTCGTGACCCTAAGATTGTATTAAAGAGTTTTAATTCTAATGTTATAGATGGTTTGAGAGATAGTGTCATAGACTTTCTCACATTTTATAAAGACTTCGATTGTAAAGAAAAGTATTAAATTTTCCACATTTTTCCTACGTTCTTTTGTCATGATATGCTAAGGGATTGTATAAGACCCCTTCGGGTCAAGTACTCCGTGATACGACTAGGGGGTGCTCTCGGGTCTTGACATGGTCTCAGCCTAATACTCAGCCTTAAACTAATCCATAACAACATCTCTAGTACTAGTAGCTGGAGGAACCTCTGAACTGGCTGGAACATCAATTCTCGGAATATCGAGGATCTCAACTATGCTGAATAGCATCGACAAATTAGTGGACTTCAGATTATCTAAATCCTTCTTCAGCCCAAAACAATTGGCCTTCAAGGCCGTCACAACAGAAGAATCAACCCGACCCTGCTTACAAGTCTCTACCCTCACCGTAAGGGCGTCCAAAGAAAACCTGTGAGCCTCTATTAACTCTATGTCCTCTCTCAGCTCAGCCCTAATTTGAGCAAGGACAGCAGCAATCGCACGTTCAATCAACCCAAGCACAACGGCCTCTTCCCGGGAGGCACACACATCAGTAGAATGAGCCTGATGGCCCATTTTGTACATCACGATGGGGTGATAAGGGGTCGGGAGGTAGTAACAACAGCAACAGTAGAAGGAGGGGGTGCAGTAGATTAGCCAGGAGAAGCAGAAGTAGAGCGACCTGAAATACATATAGGCTCACTAGCCTATGGAGGATGTATTGCCTCTGTCGACAACGTATCAACATCAACCATCAGGGACGTATCCACCGGTGCAGCACTCTTCTTATTAGCCTCATCCCTCATGTACTCATCCTTAATTCATCGGATGTCAGTAGAGGAAGTGGGAGTCACTTTTACATCCATCTTCTCAATCATCTGAATACGGGTCCACCTACACAACTCAGTAATCAACACCAAAAAGGGAAGAGAAGTTTGACTTTGCTTGGCCCTCATGGCCACCTCTTGCTCAATGAACAGACCCAAGTTTAGCTTATCTCGATACATGATAAAACCTAGACACGCCGCCTTCGAGTGTCGGAGGATTGACTTATTTTGCGAAGGCATAATAGCGCTACTAATAAACCCGAACTAGTATCTAGCAGGCACGTTCAGTTCCTTCTTATCAGTTGATACACCGGCCTCGATCCACCTCACTATCATATCAGAAACTAGGGGTGCCAACCAACCCTTTAGATCATCTAGGGTTTTCTTCTAGATGAGATCAATGTTGTAATGCATGACATTCATAGTACACCCAAGCACCTCATTAATCTCAGTGCTGCTGCACTTCACCTTTCGGTCCTGAACTACCACATGATCCATCGGTTTGAATGTAGTGGCCTTCTTTTTTAGTTTTGGCACTAGCTCCCCATAAGTAGAATAGAACTCCCAGACACAACTAGAAATGTATGGGACTCGGGGCTTTGTGATGATCTCGAATTTCTGGAACTTAATGGTATTCCACACCTCTGGGTACCTCTCTACAACACCGTCAGTAGACACCTATTTTCTTCTAAATTGTCCTGAAACCCACGCCTTCAATATGTTGAGTGAGCGGGTTGGAGGAGCCTGAACTTGAGGTGTAGCATGCACTGCTACTTGAGCTGGAGCTGGAGGAGGAGGACGAAGAGGCGTAGGAGACACCGGGATCCTAGCTGGATCATTCATTTCTTTTGAGCGTAGTTCCGCTCTCCTAGCCTGCAAGAGTTGGTCATGTTTCGGCTCATATATGGAGGCTGGACAAATTCACCCAGAATGACCTTCACTCTCGAACGTTGTGAGGTGAGTGGAATAGATGCCCTCGTTATTGGAGCTTCGTTGGTGTGGGTTGTACGGGACCCTTCCCTTTACCTTTCCCCCTTATTTTAAGAAGTTTAGTTGGTGCCTTTCGGGAGGAAGTCGCCTCCTGATTAATCATAATTCCTCATGCCCGTTTTCGGGGTGGTTTATTTCTCTCTGCGACTTCAGGTCTAGCCATACCTGCAAAACAATGTTGAAAACATTAGACTTTGTTCAGAAAACAAATCAAAGTGTAACAATTGCACGACGACTCACCGAACTGTTCAGCGAATTGCCAACCCTATCTGATGAGCTAAGTCAGGCTTACCTAATGTTACAGAATAAAATCAGCAAAAATTCAAGAGAGGTCGGCGATGCTTAGGGCGTTTCGGCGAACTACAAGTAGTTTGCCGAAAGTTACAGTATAGTTTCAGACAATAGGGGCACAAAAGCGCAATCTGAAGGGACATTCGCCGAGTGAACTCGGCGAGCTCAGGCATATCACCGAATGATACAGAACAAAAACTTCAAAAATGAAGAATAAAAAGGGCAATCAAGGGGTATTTAGGTGAACCACTCGGTGAGCTCGACCCAGCTCACCGAAGAGTACAACCTACCAGATTTTTACCCCAACCTACAAAATCTAACCCACAGCCCACGATAACAAAATTAACCACTATTTTGTGCAATTAGGCTCAAACCCATACTACCCATGCCTGCGAGGTACTCAAACTTCCCCAAATTTGGCCAAAATTGGTTAATCGACATCATTTGCCCTTAAGAATGAAGTCAACTGCTCTATAATTGGGAAAAATCTAACAATCGACAAAATTTGGGGTTACTCAGACTTCACCCACACTAGACCCACAATAAATTCAACACAACCCACAGATTTAACAAGCAAAAACACACGATTTCACAATTTAAGGCTAGTTAACATCAGTTTAAACTATATACGGGCAGGCACTAACACAACACATTCAACATATCATAATTATGCACTGAAAGCAACCACACAATGATCATGCATCCAATTTCACTAAAATGTAAAGATAGGGTTCAGATAGCCAACATTAGATGCAAAGAATTTGAAAAGCTAGGCTAGCAACAAATCCAAAAATCCTCCCCGAGTTATTGATCCTACAAAAAAAGCAAGTAAAATAGCACGAGAGTAAGAAAATATGCAGTTTGAAACTCAAAAAGTATTAAATGAGAGAGATATTTGAATTTAAAATGGTTTGGCCTTTTTGACTCTTCAGTTCAAGCTCCAGTCAGCGATCATAACTTACATCGCCGACCCCCTCGACAATGCGCCAAGTAGTACTTCAGCTCGCCGAGTTTTACAGAACCTCCAGTAAGGTAGGTGGTTCAAATGGCGTTCCAGGTCGGGCTTGCCGACCTATTCGACGAGACGCCGATTGGACCTTTGGCTCAACTAACTACCTATTTTCCAAAAAAATTTTCAACCTACACATTCAACACCTGTTATTCAAACCATTGTAGTAAAAGCATAAAAGCTTGGGTTGCCTCCAAAGAATCACCTTATTTAACGTGATGGCATGACGTGGATATGCTTTAAAGGTTCATTTTTTGGGTTAGCCAAGGTATCATTTGGTAGACCTCCTTTTGTCCTTGGGCTCAAATGAGATGAGATTTGACCCATTTGCGTTTCCAGTTGTTTGATGGACACTGAGTGAGAGGTGACCATCTGATTGAGTGTGGAGACGTCCTATTTCAATTCTTTAAGTACCTTGTCTGACCCTTCCACTTTATTGAGAATGTGTGGAGGCATATCTTTTGTGCGAATGTTCTTCGTCTTAGCCCTATGCTCTTTTGGCTTGTAACGCTCATGGGGAGGAACATATCTTTCCTTGTCACCATTCTGTTCCTTCCAATTAGCCCCAAGGTCATGCCATTTCCTGTCACGATCTCTCCAACCATCATCTCGCTCTATATTCAAACCTTGATTTCCGTCCGGCCTTGGATAGCTCGGACACAAACCTTCTACTTGATTTGCTAGAAAATTCACTTCCTCATTATATAGAGCCTCAAATTGTGCATCCTCAGGGTTTACTCCACTAACACCAACATCATTCACATTTTTCAACCCAATACCCATCACATTTTTCGACAAAATATCCAACTAAGTCATCATTTTGGCCATGTTTTGGTCTCACTCTTGGTCTTTCTCTATATACTCCTTTGTCATCCTAAAGGTCAATGGAGACATCTGATCCTCTCGAGTATACCAGGCTCGGTTTATCTTTGTTATCCCATCGAGGAGATTTGATGGTATTTCAAAAGGTTTCTACATAATACCTCATTGGACAAGTTGATCAGTCGCACCTTTGTTCACCAAGTCTACACTCCAGTAGAAGTGTTGTAACAACATGTTGTTTGGAATCCCGTGAGTCGGACATTGAAGTAACAACTTCTAAAATATCAACCACGTCTCATGGATTGGCTCACCCTCTAAACGTTTAAAGTCCTGATTATTGTCTCTCAATGCCATCATCTTTGAAGGAGGAGCAAATCTTATAGAGAAGGCCTCGATAAGCTCGTCCCAAGACATAATAGAATCCCTTGGTAAATCTGCTAACCATTTGGTCGCTTCCCCAATCAAAGAGAAAGGGAACAAATCGGAGACAAATTGACTCTTGTGAAATGTTTTTAAATAAGAACGGACCACATACGTCCACAAAGTTATGAATATAATCATGGGGATCCGCATGAGCTAGCCCTTCAAATAAACCTTCCATTTGCAAGAGTTGCAACATCATGCTAGCCACGTGGAAAACAACATTTCCCACAACCTGAGGTAAACAGATAGCACCTACTCCATCCAATTGAATTGGTTCATTGACATCATTCAGATTTCTCATGTAATCTTGTTGGCCAAGTTAGCTACCGCTACTTCCGTTCACACTCATTTCATCACATGTTAACAAACAACCAACAACAATCACAAAAAAGTAAGTCGATTCAGCTACAAACAAGATTAAAATACAGTTATACTTAAATAAGAGAATTTTAAACACCACTCCCTGGCAGTGGCGCCATTTTTTATAAAAACGCTCAACTACACCTCATCCAATACTAGGTGAAGGCGATCACAATCTAGTTTAAACCCAACAAAGAGTTGGGGTCGATACCACAGGGAGTAAAACAAGTTAGAATTCAATTACGAAGTGAAGGGGTATGTTTTAATCGGTTGTAGGATTCAACGGGGTTGACAAAAAGTGTCAAATAGGAGGTTAAAGTTTGTCAATTATCAACTAAGAAAAATAGGGGAGTAATCAAGTTGATAAGGGATACTTGGGGATATGATCGATTAATTACCAATTTCACTAAATGGGTGATTGATGTTTGCGTAATCAAGGACACAACTTCCGATAAAAGTGTCTACCATCGTGCAATAGTATAATAACCCAACCAAGGGTTGGGATTATTCCCAAGGGAGTGGGCGTGAGAATTAGTGGTTAAGTGCGAAAGTGTTACAGCTAATCATAGCTAAAGACTTTGGCGAATGAAAACATAACAAATTAAAAAGGGTGACACAAGCGTCAAGTATCAAATGGGGGTTTGTAAGCAAGAAACAACTAAAATAGTGAAAATAAGGAAAAATACAAGTATAGAAATGGGATTCTTGGGATGTGATAGGAATACGGGATAGATTAAACCATTGGGTACCTGCTTTTGATAGTAAATTCATTGAGTATTTGTGACTAGGCAAGACTTTAAAGGGTATCAGCTCTCTCTCGAGCAACTTACCCCGTTTCAAATGTGCTCCTCTCGGACACCCATTTTCCTCATGAAGACCAGCCTACGCCTTAACCCACTCACTCTCTCGAGCTGAATGTGTGGATATGGGACTAGGGTTCACTTTCTGGAGCTGAACCTCATGTCGACCCACTCACACTGGCCATCAATTTAGTAGTCTTAGTTTTACGACCTCTCTCTCGAGCAAGCCGAAAACACATAAATAAAGTAATATTTGCAACTAAAAATTCATTAAATTCATCTGCAACCACTAAATGAAATCACATTTAAACTACGAATATACTATCAGCAAGCAAGACCCAACAATTATCTTAACCCATATTCGCTAAATAACACCCCAAGAATTGGGGTTTTTAGCCACACATCAAGAGATAGAAATTTATACCTAAATGAGCTTGAATTCAAATGGGTATGAAGATTTAAGTCTTGTTACAGGCCAAGAATAAAGAATCCAAGAGACCCAAACCCAAATCCTTGGAGATGAAACCCTCTTTTTCTTCAAGTCTTCAAAACCCTCTCAAACATAGAGCAAACATATCCAAAAGTACTATTCTCTAAGTGAAAATTATAATAATTGTTCCACACTAAAACTAAAACTCTAACAAGTATTATAGTTATTACAGATTTGTGCTGCAACGGATTATTCGGCGTCATTAGTCGGAATCACCGTTCAACTCGGTGATTCACCCTTTGGTGTAATTCATCATTGTCTTGTACCAGCCTTCAGCATCGTCATGCTCTGGGTTACTGGGCGACATGGTACTGTTTCACAAAACTACTCGGCGAAGCGTCGACTGCTCCTTTTTTCCTCCAACTTGATTCTTTTCTTCGGGGCTCAACACAGTGGAACAAAAGGCAAAGTAAGACCCTTCGGTGACTCGCAAAGTGGACTCCGCGATCCTCAGGCCTTCATTTCTTCGTTCTTTTCAACCTTTTCATTCCTTTTTGAGATGTAGTGTCCATGCTCTCCTTAAAACTTCAAATACCTGAAACTTAATGGTTTTCATCAGATATTGAGATCAGCATTTGAGGACACAATTTCTATCAAAATATAGCTTGAATGAGTCCAATTTGTGGACTCATCAACACCCCCAACTTAAACTTTTGCTTGTCCTCAAGCAAACTCAAGTTTAGCGGTTCAGAAAGAGTGTCTCGAATAGTGCTACACAAGACTCGATCATGAATGTACATAACAAGACTCAATTTACTTATGCAAAGATCAATTATGCACTCCAAGATTCAAGTAGTGACTCACCAATATCAAAGAATCTCATGCTCACAATACTTGCCTCAAAGGCAAGTTCAAGCTCAACTAAAGTGTTTGAATGCCCTCATAGAAAGAATGATTCCATAATCGCTCATAATGACTTAATCATCTAAAGTTCAGGAATCAGATGCAACGCTCACAGTCACAAAGATGAAAACAATGCATGCTTTCACCCATAGGTTTGCCCGTATTTTCCAATTAACATTTGTTTCAGCTTTCTCAATATCAAAAAGGCCTTTTCAAGGCTTGTAATGAGGCTGAGTGCAGAGGTATGGTCATTTAGCCTTAGTGGCTTTCATCCTCATGAATTGTGGTGCTCACAACACTTCCTTCCCTTTTCCTTCATCATTTTCTTTAGTGCTCATAAGTCATCCTATTATTCACTTTCCCATAGTGTGTTGGAAACCCCCTTTCTTTTGCACTTTATTCTACAACTTTCTTTTTCATTCTTTTCTTTTCTTTTTCTATTTCTCTTTTTTTTATATTTGGAGGGGTTCCATTTTTCTCAACACCATGGGTTAATGGAGACGTCCCTTGCACTGTTTGATTTTCCCTTTTCTTTTCACCACACTCCCAACTTAGGCTTTTGGCCTAAGTTGGCTATTCAAACTAACCACAACTTCATGAGGATTATGGGTGATGGATTAAGAAAGGTCTTGTTTTCATCAAGTTTCTTCCAAAGAAAAGGGAAAGGCTCGAAGGGTGTTCAAAAGAGGTTCACACACTCACAAGGTAAGTCACAAAAGAGGTATGTGTCAAATTGGCTCACACTCGTAGAAGTTGCCTAAGATCAAATCAAGAGATAGCACCACTTAGTTGATCGGACCAACGGGGCAAATTCTAGGATCTATCAAGCATAGTTCACAAGTAAGTTCAACACACTAGGCATCGACACTATAAGTCAAACAAGACTCCACACTTTCTCTATTATGCAATGATCATCACAAGAGAATCAATTTGATACAATGCTAGACATAACGAGATGCAAAGAATTCACATATTTTCTATGCAACTTCATTTGGCCTCATCGTAGCCGCACATTCATGTTCGTTCGATTGTAAGCACTATTCAATTCATCGGTATTGATCAAAACTGAGACTCAAATTTTGCAAAAGAACTGCCACGTTCAACACACGAGGGGTGGCAAAAATGTGTGAAGAATTCAAAAAAATTTGGAAGGGTCAAAATCGTTTTGCAATGTAAAATAAAAGGAACCACAAGCTCAAACATCCACAGGAAGCAGTATTTAACACAATTTTAAAGCAGGACAACCCAAATATATACACAAAACATAACTATCAACACAAAAGGTGTGGGCCTCACCCCACTGATGAGTCCACAAATAGGACTCATTTAGGGCTATATTTTGATAGAAATTATGTCCTCAAATGCTAATTTTGTCTCAATATCTGATGAAAACCCTTAAGTTTCAGGTATTTGAAGTTTGAGGAAAGCATGGACACTATGTCGCAAAAGGAATGACAAGGCTAAAAAGAACGAAGAAATGAAGGTCTGAGGATCGCCAAGTCCACTTGGTGAGTACCCGAAAGGTCCTACTTTGCCTTTTGTTCTAGTGTGCTGAGCCCTGAAAAATGGATCAAGTCGGCGGGAAAAGGGAGCAGTCGGTGCATTATCGAGCAGTTCCGCGGAGCAGTACCATATCACCCAATAACCCAGAGCACGACGATGCCGAAGGCTGGTGCAAGATGGCGATGAACTTCACCAAAGGGTGAATCGCTAAGTGGATCGGCGATTTCGACTAACGACGCCGAATGATCCACTGCAGCACAATTCTGTGAAAACTATAAATACTAGTTAGAGTTGTAGTTTTAAGAGTCGAACAATTATTATAATCTTCATATAGAATAGTACTTTTTGATATTTTTTCTCTAAGTTTGAGAGGGTTTTGAATACTTGAAGAAAAAGAGGGTTTCATCTCTAAGGACTTAGACTTGGGTCTCTTGGATTCTTCATTCTTGGCCTGTAACAAGACTTAAATCTTCATACCCATTTGAATGCAATCTCATTTAGGTATAAATTTCTATCTCTTGATGTGTGGCTAAAAACCCCAATTTTTGGGGTGTGATTTAGCGAATATGGGTTAAGATAATTGTTGGGTTTTGCTTGTTGATAGTTTAATCGTAGTTTAATTATGATTTCGTCTAGTGGTTGTGGATGAATTTAATAAATTTGTAGTTGCAAATACAAGTTTATTTATGTGTTTTCGGCTTGCGAGAGAGAGAGGTCATAAAACTAAGACCACTAGATTGATGGCCAGTGTGAGTGGGCTGACATGAGGTTCAGCTCGAGAGAGTGAACCCTAGTCCCATCTCCACACACTCAGCTCGAGAGAGTGAGTGGGTTAAGTCATAGGCTGGTCTTCATACGGCAAGTGGGTGTCTGAGAGGAACGGATTTGAAACGGGATAAGTTGATCGAAAGAGAGCTTGTCCCCCTTAAAGCTTAGCCTAGTCACAATTACTCTATGAATCTTCTATCGAAGGAATATACCCAATAATCTAGCTTAACCCATATTCCTGTCACATCCCAAGGATCCCCTCTCATTGCTTAGAAACCCTTGTTGATTTTGTTATTTTTTACTTACTAGTGACAATCTCCCCCCTCCATTGTTAATTGACACATTTGTGTCCCCCTTTAATTTACAATGCTTTTACTTGTTAATGTCTTTAGCTATGACTCATTAGAACGAAATTTTATTTTTCTATAAATTCTCGAAACCAATCTCTTGGGAGGATCCCAACCCTTGGTTGGGTTACTAAACTATTGTACGATCGTAGACACTTGCATCAGAATTTATGTCTTGATTACGCAAACATCAAAATGGCATCGCTACCAGGGAATGGTGTTACGTGAAAGTTTTTGGTTTAAGTCGAACTCTGCTTTCAATAATCGTAGTTAACTAATTTTATTTTTAGTATTGTTTTTCTCTAAGTTGTTGTTTGCAGAAATCCTGAGCATGGCTGAGGGAAGTGGTGGCAAGTTAGCTGAGGTGAACCAAGAAGTCGAGGGTGACTTCAAGTTAGCTGCACTGGTTACTCAGCTGAACGACTTAGACACCAAAATCTCAAAGGTGGAAAACTAGTAGAAGAGCCAAAGGAGGCACATACCTCCTTATGAGAGAGAAAAGTCTAGGAGCAATAAAAATAAACGTATCGAGGATACACTATTAATCATTCTCCAATAGCTTCACGAGCAAGATAGAATGCTAGAGGTGATGTGGGAGAGCGTGGAGGTACTGAATCAGATGAGTGGCTCCCACTTAAAATCAATCAAGTTGATTGAAGACCTCTTGGACCACACATTGCCTCATCTCTACCCCAGCAGTGAAGGCGCGTTGCCTAGTGGCATTAGGTCTAACCCTAGAGACGAACTTTGACTGGTAGCTCACGTCGAGCCACGATGTTAAATAAGGCGATTCTTGGGAGGCAACCCAGGGTTTTAAATGATTTAGTTTGCTTTTATAAATAATGGTGTGTTGATTTTGTAGGTTAAAATGAAAAATGTGTTGAAAAGTGCAGGTTGGTGAAATAAGGATCCAGTTGGCGAATCGCAGAACTGGTTGGTGATCGCGCTAGTGTCCGCTATTTAGACCTCCATGTAATTTGGAAGCCCTGTAAAATCGGTGAGATACGAGACCATTTGGTGAATCGCCGATTAGATCGGTGAGCAATACTTACGTCACCGAATGGACACGAACTGGACGATTTATACTGGCCAAAAGTCTTAAAATTCAAACTTCTTCACTTTCCCTCGCTTTTTAAACTTCAAAACTCACACCAAGGTAGTACTCTCAATCTCCTTGCTTTCAATTAGTATTTTAGTTATTGATTGGTGCTTGGATCTAGTATTTCTTTGCCGCCCAGCATTTCAATCATATTTCAATCGGCACTGAAGGTTAGTTTCTAAAACCCCAGCATTAATTTCAAAAGTTTTGTGCTCATTCACAATGATCGTATCGTATTGATGTGTGCTGGGCCTCTCTGCTAGAATTAGAATGTTTACATGCCTATTTCAATTTGAAAATCTGGCTTGTAGTGCTTTGATCGTCAAATGCCCGTATTTGTTGTGGTCATAATTGACTGAAATCTCATTGGGTTATGATTGCTTGTGGTTCAATTGATTGGGTGAATTCTGAGTAGCCCACGTTTGCACTAAATGTCGAAAATTTATGCAATGATAGACCGAGTGACACCACTCTTAAGAGCAAATATCTTCAAAATGGCCAAATTCGGCAAATCCGAGAGAAGTCTGAGTATTCTGGGTGATGGATACTATGGGTCTTGTTTAAATTTCATGAGTGTGTGCTTTGATTTCAATGTCGGGGTTTGCGAAGTTGAATTCGAGATGACGGGTTGAAAATGAGCACGTTTGGTTACTGGCGAGCTGAGTAGAACCTAGCGGTTTGCCTATTTGCTTCATCTAACGTTTAATTTCATGTCAAAATTGGATGTTTGAATCTGTAACTTTCGGCGAGAAGTCATGGGTCGCCGAAGGCACTCGACGACTCGCCGAAAGTACTTTTTATCGCTTTTTATTTGCACCCCGGAGACTCTTATGCACTGTAACTTTCGGAGGACAAACCCTTGCTCGCCGAAGGTAGTCAGCGATTCACCGAAAGGACTCTCCTATCGCCCACTTGCCGTAATTCTTTAACCAACCTCATCGGCAATCCAGACTTAGCTCGCCAAAGCGGTTCGGTGACTCGCCGACTGGATCGGCGAGTTTGTCTGCAACAAGATTTGTTGTGCTAAACTGTGATCTTGCTTTCTTAATTTCTCTCGATCTTTTGCAGATATGGTACGTACTAATCTAACCTAACCACCCCAGAAAAAGGCAAAGGGCATTACAATAAATGAAGGAGGATCAAACCCTTCAAAGTGGAGAGGGGCTGACCTTAAGCAGGGAGACAAAGGCAAGAGGAAGAAACATATAGCCAAAAAAAGGGCAGCTATTGAGCCAGATTTTGATGAACCAGAGGATGAACAACATCTGATTAACTGAAGGGATGCACACTAGACCAGATCTCAATCCACAGTCGTCAGTACTTCCTCAGTTTCTACTCTTCCGACTACAGACTCAGTGCCAGCCCAGCCACCCTCAGTAAATCCTGCACTTCCTATAGTTCCTCCACCGAGGCTAATAAACAGATTGAAAGGTGATGGTTTACGAACCATCGGAGAAGTTACTATCCTTGGAGGGCCTAGAAGGCAAGCATCCTGGGGTGCTTGAAACTCTCCGATACCATTGATTCGAGTAGTTCACACGACCCCGAGACCCCTACATTCCCACCTGGGTAAGAGAGTTTTACACTACTTATGGGGATTTGGTTCCTAAGAACAAGAAGAAGACAAGTGAGTTTCGATCGGTGAAGTCGGTCATGGTCATAGGCAAGGAGGTGGAGTGTTACAATGAGTATATTAATGATGTATTAGGTAGACCGCTACACTCTGCACTCCCTTACGAGGGGTTGCCGATTGTTCTGTCCCTGGATGACTTGAAGGGTTGGTTGGCTCCGATGATTTCTGACACCACCCCGAGATGGATAGATGCAGGAACTCCCATTGAGAATAGGGACATGAACATCGCCTCCAGGTTCTGGTTTGGCTTCATCAGCAGCACTATCATGCCATCCCAGAACGAGTCCATTATGCACCATCCTAAGGCGGCTTGCCTTGGTTCTATCATGGCCAGGAGGCGGATCGACCTAGGACTGCTGACTTCGCAGGAGATGGCTATAAGAGAAAAGCAGAGACTTACCTCTCTGCTATTCCCAGTCTTGATCACTGAGTTATGTCGGCGTGCCGGAGTAGCCCGGGATTCTGCAAATGATATAAAAGTCATCCCTTCATCCTCCACGGACATCTGGTGTATTGAGGCCGAGTTCACTCGAGAGGAGGTTGATAGGAGGAGACCAGCTCTAGCAGACACTTCTCCAGAGGTTAATGTTGACTCATTACCAGCAGAGGCACCTTCGCTTAATCCGACCTCTACGCCCTCAGGGGGATGGCGTAACACATGCAGAGTCGGATGCAGAGATCGATGAGGAGTTGATATTAGTACATGTTGAGGAGACACAGGAGAGCAGAGATGAGGGCATATTCAGAGACTTGCCAAATCTTATAGAGACGGTTGTGCAGCCGGTGATCCAGACATTGCTGAGTGAGATGTCCACAGCAGCTCCTAGTAGCGGATCTAGCATTTCTATTCCGTCTGAGGCTACTCCGGGCACTGATGCCCATATACAAACGGCTACACCAGCCACTAAGACCTTGACAAAGAGAGAGACTGCATAGACAGGACCTTTTTTTACCTCCCTCTATGTCTTATCATATTTTTACTGTAGATACTTTTATTTGCATTTGAGGACAAATACTTTTTAATTGTGGTGGGGTGAAGCCCACATCTTTTATGTTGATAGTTATGTTTTGTGTATATATTTGGGTTGTTCTTCTTTAAAAATTGTGTCTTATCTGTTTCTGTGGATGATTGAGCTTATGGCTCCTTTTGTTTTTAATTGCAAAATGATTTGACCCTTCCAAAAAAATTTGAATTTTTCGGACATTTTCGCCACCCGCTATATGCTCTTGAATGTGGTTGTTCTTTTGCAAAAATTTAAGTCTCGGTTCCGATCAATACCGATGACTTGAATAGTGCTCTCAATCGAACGAACATGAATGTACAGCTACTATGAGGCCAAATGAAGTTGCATAAACAATATGTGAACTCTTTGCATCTCGTTATGACTAGCCTAGTATCAAATTGATTCTCTTGTGATGAACATTGAACACTAGCGAAAGTGTGGAGTCTTGTTTGACTGTAGTATTAATGCCTAGTGTGATGAGCTTACTTTGAACCATGCATGATAGATCCTAGAATTTTCCCCGTTGGTCCGGTCAACTAAGTGATGCTATCTCTTGATATGATCTTAGGCAACTTCGAAGAGTGTTAACCAATTTGACATATACCTCTTTTGTGACCTACCTTGTGAGTGTGTGATTCTCTCTTGAACATCCCTTGTGCCTTACCTTTCTTTGGAAGAAACTTGATGAAACTAGACCTTTCTTAATCCATCACCCATAATCCTCATGCAGTTGTGGTTAGTTTGAAAAGCCAACTTAGGCCAAAAGCCTAGGTTGGGAGTGTGGTAAAAAGACAAGGCAAATCAAGAAGTGCAAGAAAGTCCCTATTACCCATGATTTTGAGAAAAATGGAACCCCTCCATATAAAAAAAAAAGAAAAAAAAATGACAGAAAAGAAAAAGAAAAAGAATGAAAAAGAAAGTTGTGGAATAAAGTACAAAAGAAATGGGGTTTCCTAACAATTCATGGGAAGCGAATAATAGGATAACTCATGAGCACTAAAGAAAATGATGTAGGGAAAGAGAAGGAAGTGTTGTGAGCACCACATCTCATGAGGATGAAAGTCACTGAGCCTAAATGACCATACCTTTGCACTCAGCCTCATTACAAGCCTTGAAAAGACCTTTTTGATCTTGAGTGAGCTGAAACAAATGTTGATTGGAAAATACGGGCAAACCTATAGGTAAAATTATGCATTATGTTCTTTTTTGTGAGTTTGAGCGTTGCATCTGATTCCAAAGCTTTAAACTGTGAAACCTTTTGTATAAATATGGAATCATTCTTTGTGTGAGGGCATTTGAACACGATAGTTGAGCTTGAACTTGCATTTGAAGCAAGTATTGTGAGCATGAGATTCGTTGATATTGTTGAGTCACAACTTAAATCTTTGAGTGCATATTTGATCTTTGCATAAGTAAATTGATTCTTGTTGTGTGCATTCATGATTGAGCCTTGTGTTGCACTATTCGAGACACCCTTTTTAAACGGCTGAACTTAAGTTTGCTTGAGGACAAGCAAAATTTTAAGTTGGGGGTGTTGATGAGTCCACAAATTGGACTCATTTAGGGCTATATTTTGATTGAAATTGTGTCCTCAAATGCTTATTTTATCTCAATATCTGATGAAAATCCTTAAGTTTCAGGTATTTGAAGTTTGAAGGAAAGCATGGACACTATGTCGCAAAAAGGAATGAAGAGGCCGAAAAGAACGAAGAAATGAAGGCTTGTGGATCGCCAAGTCCACTTGGCGAGTTGCCGAAAGGTCTTACTTCACTTTTTGTTCCAGTGTGCTGAGCCCTGGAAAAAGGATCAAGTCGGTGAAAAAAAGGAGAAGTCGACGCATCGCCGAGCAGTTTTGCGAAGCAGTACCATGCCACCAAAAAACCAGAGCACGACGATGCTGAAGGCTGGTGCAAGATGGCGATGAACTACACCAAAGGGTGAATCACCGAGTTGGTCAGCCATTCCAACTAACGATGCCGAATGATCCGCTGCAACACAAATCTGTGATAACTATAAATACTAGTTAGAGTTGCAGTTTTAAGAGTCGAAAAAATATTATAATTTTCATATAGAATAGTACATTTTGATATTTTTGCTCTAAGTTTGAGAGGTTTTTGAAGACTTGAAGAAAAAGAGGGTTTCATCTCCAAGGATTTGGACTTGGGTCTCTTGGATTCTTCATTCTTGGCCTGTAACAAGACTTAAATCTTCATACCCATTTGAATACAAGCTCTTTTAGGTATAAATTTCTATCTCTTGATGTGTGGCTAAAAACCCAAATTCTTGGGGTGTGATTTAGCGAATAAGGGTTAAGATAATTGTTGGGTCTTGCTTGTTGATAGCTTAATCGTAGTTTAATTGTTATTTCGTCTAGTGGTTGTGGATGAATTTAATAAATTTGTAGTTGCAAATACAAGTTTATTTATGTGTTTTCGGCTTGCTTGAGAGAGAGGTCGTAAAACTAAGACAACTAGATTGATGGCCAGTGTGAGTGGGTCGATATGAGGTTCAACTCGAGAGAGTGAGCCCTAGTCCCATGTCCACACACTCAGCTCGAGAGAGTGAGTGGGTTAAGGTGTAGGCTGGTTTTCATGCAGCAAGTGGGTGTCCGAGAGGAACGCATTTGAAACAGGGTAAGTTGCTCGAGAGAGAGCTTTTCCCCCTTAAAGCTTAGCCTAGTCACAATTACTCTATGAATCTTCTATCGAAAGCGTGTACCCAATAATCTAGCTTAACCCGTATTCCCGTCACATCCCAAGGATCCCCTCTCATTGCTTAGAAATCCTTGTTGATTTTGCTATTTTTTTCTTAGTAGTGACACACCCCCCCATTGTTAATTGACACGTTTGTGTCCCCCATTAATTTACAATGTTTTTACTCATTAATGTCTTTAGCTACGACTCGTTAGAACGAAAAAAAAATTCTATAAATTCTCGAAACCACTCTCTTGGGATGATCCCAACCATTGGTTGGGTTACTAAACTATTATACGATCGTAGACACTTGCATCTGAAGTTGTGTCATGATTATGCAAACATCACCCACCACAATTAAAAAGTATTTGTCCTCAAATGCAAATAAAAGTATCAACAGTAAAAATATAATAAGACAGAGAGGGAGGTCAAGAAAGGTCCTATCTATGCAGTCTCTCTCTCTGTCGGGGTCTCAGTGGATGGTGTAGCAGTCTGTATATGGGTATCACTGCCCGGAGTAGCCTCAGACGGAATAGCAATGCCAGATCTGCTAGGAGCTGCTATGGACGTCTCAGTCAGCAATGTCTGGATCATCGGCTGCACAACCATCTCTATAAGATCTGGTAAGTCTCTGAATATGCCCTCATCTCCGCTCTCTTGTGTCTCCTCAGCATGTACTGATATCAACTCCTCATTGGTCTCTACATCTGACTCTGCATGTTTTGCGCCATTCCCCTGACACATCTCTGGTGGTCTTAGGAGCATCCTCATCGTCTGCCCTCTCTAATAATGAAGTGAAGTCGGTAGACTTAAGATAGGCTACGTCCTTCCTCAAACTAGCAATCTCGACTTTTAAAGTCGTCACCTCAGAGCCCCCCCCTGTCTACTCTCACAAGCAATGACTCTCACTGTCAAGGAATCAACAGAAGTCTAAAGGGGGGTAAGTGCTGCTAGTATGGCCCTGTCGATCATCTCCGGAACAGACCTCTCTAGTCGCGTAGCTCTCACATCAGCTGAATAGGCCAACTGGCCCATCTTCAGGATCATGGTCTGAGTGATCCTGGCAGACTGGGAGGATGAGGAAGCACCTGGAGCCTGTGAGGAAGAGGAAGAAGGAGCAGGTATACCTGAGGGCTTAGAGGTCGGAGTAGGCGCAGATGCCTCTGCTGGTAATGAGTCAATATTGACCTCTGGAGAAGTGTCTGCTGGAGTTGCTCTCCTCATGTCAACCTCCTCTCAAGTGACCTCAGCCTGTGAGGAAGAGGAAGAAGGAGCAGGTATACCTGAGGGCTTAGAGGTCGGAGTAGGCGCAGATGCCTCTGCTGGTAATGAGTCAATATTGACCTCTGGAGAAGTGTCTGCTGGAGTTGCTCTCCTCATGTCAACCTCCTCTCAAGTGACCTCAGCCTGTGAGGAAGAGGAAGAAGGAGCAGGTATACCTGAGGGCTTAGAGGTCGGAGTAGGCGCAGATGCCTCTGCTGGTAATGAGTCAATATTGACCTCTGGAGAAGTGTCTGCTGGAGTTGCTCTCCTCATGTCAACCTCCTCTCAAGTGACCTCAGCCTGTGAGGAAGAGGAAGAAGGAGCAGGTATACCTGAGGGCTTAGAGGTCGGAGTAGGCGCAGATGCCTCTGCTGGTAATGAGTCAATATTGACCTCTGGAGAAGTGTCTGCTGGAGTTGCTCTCCTC
>JAJONQ010000978.1:0-64790 GCA_036250385.1 Solanum microdontum | reverse complement strand
AAAAGAAAAAGAAAAGAAGAAACGAAAATGATGTGAGTGTTGAGATGTGTTAAAGAAAAAAGAGGTCGGAACCACTTAAGCAAGAGTTGTGTGCTATTAGCAACTTTGGGGAACCAAGGTCTAGGCAACTCATATGCCCAAATGTTCCACTCCCTAACCCGAGCCAATATTACAAGCTAATAAAGTCTTATAGTGATCCTATTCTGTTTATTTGATAGTTGAAGCATGGAAAACAAGGAACCTTATGGTCTAAATATATATAGCGATAGAAATTCTTTTGGAGAGTGAGCGTATCTTTCAGTCCCAAATTCATAATTGATATCATGTGTGAGGGACTTTTTTGTGGTGAGGGCACTATGTTTGCATTTGCTAGTTGTTTAAGTTGACTGAAAGTTTGTTACTGGTACAAGCATGATCGACTGTCTGTAATGGAATGTCGTCCATTGATCTGTGTATCTTAATTAGATATTTTTGTATGTAAGCTTTGTGAAAATAGATCTTTGATAGTTTTGTTATGTATTTGAGCATCGGGTGTTATCCTTTCTCATCCCTTGATGACAAGCAATGGCTCTAAGTTGAGGGTGTTGATGTGTCATGAACTTATAGCACATTTGACTAAAAAAAAAGATTAGTGCAAGAAGTCGAGCATGTTTATGTGGATATGATATTTCTTTTGCTGGTGTGCAGGTAAAATACCTTGAAACTAGTGATAGAAGGAAAGAGTGAAAAGTGAAGTTTAAAGTGTGATATACTTGACGGAGGGCTACACGAGCTGTCATAATCTGTACAAGTCGTGAAACTGCTTGTGGAAATGGCCTAGAAGAAAGAAAGTTAAAGTATGGTGATACGAGACTCCAGACTGGCCATAGTGCTTTGTACAGGCAGTACAGTGGCTGGTGAAGAAGCTATAGTTGAAGTTGATAAAAATTGTTTAAGTGTTGGTTCACGAAAGGCATTGACGGGCCGTGAAAAGCTTCACGGACCGTTTAGCCTGCTCGTGAATAAAGTCGGCTGTTATGTTCTCCTACTTCGTGTAGGACTCTTTTCTAAGTCTATTTTAACTTCTTAGGGTTTATTTTTAGAGTATCATCGAGTCTTTGAGAAAAAGTGTCGTGTGGAGAAACGATAGTTTCCTTTTTGATACACTTGTTTGGATAATTTTGATCATTGTTTTTATCTTAATTTTGCGCTCTTAATCAAGAAGCTTTTGGGTTTCAATCATTGTAAGTCTATTTTGTTATTCTACATTTAATGTCTAACTCTTATTTTATTGAGAATATGAGCAGCTAAATACCACAACTCCGGTTGTGGGAACCATGACTAAAACACAACATTAGAATCAACCACGAATAACTTTTGATTGATGATAGCATACGTCGTTTCTATTTTCATATTGAATTATTTTTATTGAGTGCACGCGCTACAATATGCCAGTAGTCATTACGTGATGGAAAGAAAAGTAATGATTAGAAAAATCTAAACACGAATCTACCAACTTGTTTTAAAGACTTGAGCTCGAGAGAGGATAGTTTTCTTAAAAAGTATTGCAAGAGTCAAATTCAAAACACTCTAAGTCTGAGGAGAGAACATAGATATTGACCTTATAGGGTTGCGTTTAGATGTACATAGCTTGCTATGAACGTGTGAAGTTTATCAAGAAATCTTCTTTTTTTTTTGGTGAGGAATTCAAGTTGAAGTCAAAAGGTCATGGGGAACACAATCCTAGTCTACTTTAATCAAACATCAAATCTTGAAACTATCGTCTGCTAGTGTTAATATTCAATTTTAACCAACATTAGTTACTTGGATACAAATCAATCCAATATTTATTCTTCACAATTTAGTTTTCAGAAATGTTAACCGCAACTGAATATAAGCACTAGTAAGTTATTTCTACTATAAATTCCTCCTGACATCAACCTCAACTCTGGTTAAGTTTTATAAATGACTTCGACCATTTATACTTCTTAATTAAGGTGTAAGTTTGGACGTATCATATACTCCGAATTTTCCTTGTAATATATACTACCATATAGTCACTATATAATATACTGACTTATACCATATGTCACATCAACATGATTTTATTTAATATACCAACTTTTATTGAAATAAATACTATCAATTAGATATCATCTAATAACTGACTTGTACCATGTATCACCCAATATAAAATCATATAATATACTAACATTTATTGGAATAAATATTTTCTAATATATCTACATTGTGTTAATTGATTTACATCTTTTTTGCTCGAAATTATTCTTTTTAAACCACAACGAAACCAACACTATTCTTTTTTGCCCTTTTTATTTTGTGTTATTACCTTTCTCAGAAAATCATTACAGTAATGTTTTCTATGTTATAGGTGATTTATTTGCAAAAAAAACTATTCACTTTTACTTATTATCTGAATAATAAAATTATAAAATTGAGGATATCCAAGACTTACTCTCTAAAGATTTATTAGATTGGCACCTCGTGTTTCAGGTTTTACATCACTCCGTACAACATAAAATAACTCGCCAAGCCATTGCTCAAAACCAAATAATAAAGCAATTCATTACACATTTTTCTGTTGTACTTGCATCTTAGTATGCATTACGAAGTAAAGTTTATTATTCAAGAAAACTTAACTTTTGGATCGGTCGACATATATGAAGTAGGAGGAAACTTATTGTGTTGAATACACTTCATTTTCATAGAATATTTTATTATTAAACAAATCAATTTTTAATGCCTATACTAATCATTACTTTGATTTTTCTAAGTTGAACATGACCACTTCTAAACCGTGAAAAGTAACTCGAACTCTATGAGTGATTACTTGATACTCCCTCCGTCCCTTTTTACTTATTCATTTTTTACTTTTTACTTGTCTTGTTTGACAAATCAAGAAAAGATAATTTTTTTAATCTATTATACCCTCAATTTATTTATAGAGTTAATGTTTTTGAAAAAAGGTAAAACCTCTTTAATGAGTAAATTGATTTAAGAATTCTATCAAATAATAGAGATAAAATGGTAAACTCACTATATCAATTATTATATTCTTAATAGGTGTGTAAAGTAAAAATGGACAAGTAAATAGGGACCGAGGGAGTATCACATAAAAGTAGGTGACAATAATTACTCTCTAATCCGTGTATAAAATTTATTACTATGCCTGAATTTGTTCACATTACATATCTCAAAACGACATTGATAAGGATGATGATGCAAATTAATCCTTTGTAGTAACTTGTATAAAGGGTTTGTATTTCATAAATTCACTATCTCTATTAAATCTACTATGGCATGGACCTAATACAAAAATAATACAATTGGGCTACAACTTAGTGAACAAATCAAATGGATTTTGGGCTAAACCAGCACTTTGGCACAGATCGTAAACCCAATGTGCAACTAATTAAAGAAAAAATCACCTCACATATTTTTCAATAGCATGACAACTTATAGATTTTTTATAATAAATAGTCTATTTTTTTGGCAAAAAAGATCATTTTAATATTTATTTGGAATTAAATAGTCATATTCTTTTTCTTGAAAAGTAATTTTTTTTTTCTAATGTTCTCTCTCTATGTAACGACCGGGTTTTGTCGTTATAGAAAAGCCAACGGGAAAATTTTTTGGGAAGGAATTTTTTTTCGTAGTAGCTTGGAATTTCCCAACCTAGTCCAGATTTGGACGAAATTGTAGTCATTAAAGTCTAGGGAAATATCGTAACAATTGGGTGATCTAATTATTAAATTGATCACATGAGTTGATAGCTAAGACATTAAGGAACCCGCACGACTTTACGGAATTAAATTCAGGTGAGTAGAACTCCTGAAATTGATCTTAGAGTGAACGAGTAGTTTCTGGGTGTCGTTGGTGGAAGGTGTGTTGTGAAATGGGAGTTTGGAATTTGTAAATCGACTCACTGGTTCGTGCAAGCCACTATGGAGGAATTATTCCCGCCAGGGTGGGGCCGCTGTGGCGGGTTAGGTGCCGCCATAATGGGACAGTCGCGACTTAAAGTTGGAAATAAACCTCAAAAACGTTTTATTCTGCATTTTTCGAA
The DNA here is from genome assembly GCA_036250385.1 of Solanum microdontum. NCBI lineage: Eukaryota > Viridiplantae > Streptophyta > Magnoliopsida > Solanales > Solanaceae > Solanum > Solanum microdontum. The sequence goes on along the minus strand of JAJONQ010000978.1, from coordinate 60,724 downwards.
CTTGAGAGCTAAGGAACGAACCCAGGGATTTTCTTGACAGTATTCCACCATTCTTGAGGCTAAAGGTAAAGTTTTCACTCCCCAAATCCATTTTTCGATCCATAGAATGTAATCTAGCGAGTAATTATCGATGGGGGAGAGTTTTGATCTGGAATTTATGGTGGTAAAAGCCCTAATCTAGGTATGAGGATCAAGGGTTTGATCTAGGGTTGATAGTGTTGACTTTATTCCGGGTAATTAAGTCTTGTTTATTGATCCTAGCATTATATTGATTGTTTGTAGACCAAAAACAAGCGAAACGAATCAGGAAAGGGAAGAATCAAGTTCCTTAGGGGATTCAAGCTTGTTTCGAGGTAGGTGATGGTTGTGATTTCATGATTGTGTGATATATGTTTGTTTTTGCTTCAGTATAATACGTGTATGTATGCGAATATTGCATTATTGATCACACTTGTTGTAAATGAGAATAGATGAATGATGAATGCCATGAATCATGACTTGATTGTATGATTATGAGAATGTACATTGTGATTGTGATTGTGGCTTGTTGAATGGATCGGGTGTTACGTTCCGACAGACTAACTTGAATCGGTTGCCACGTTCTATCTTTTGTAATTCTTTCTATTCGATTTTTTATTGTACTTGTTCTATCAGTCAAATCCTTCATTTTTGTTTCTATCAGTGAAGAATTTGGCCAATTTCCAGATTCAATTTGACTAAATGATTCGTTAATTATTTGATTACTAATTAGATAATCTTTTTCTTGTTTTGTTTCATTGGATTCAGATATCTCTTTGAATCTAAATAATACAATTGGATTTACTTTTGAAAGTTCTTTTTTTATTTTTTTAAGAAATCCAATACTTTTGATAAACCATTTTTTGGTTTCTTTTGAAACTCTTCCGGTATGCTAACTCTTTGGGTTTGGGTTCCAAGAGAGGACCAATGACTTGTCATAACTGTGTATCTTGAGAAATGTGAAATTGTATCTTGTTCGTAAATGATGATGATATTGTATATGTTCGATGTATGCATGTTATTATTATGTTGTATTGACTTACGTATGTTGCACTTAGTGGGATAGCCACATGATCCTACAGTACACTGTGGTTGTGTACTGATAGTGCACTTGCTGTTTCTTTGTTGAGTACAAGTCATCTTCAGGCCGCTATTGACAGATCTCGCTTGGAAGATCAGTGATCGTTTTGAATTCAAGGGTGAGCCAGTTCTTCCGGGCTGCCATGAGTTCTCTCTTTCTGTTTAGTCCATCTTTTTCGGACTTAGACTAGTTCATTAGATATTCTTATGTTTAGTTGGGTTGTACCCATTTTCCTTTAGGCTTTTGATTCATTGTTAGAGTTTTTGTACATTGACTTTCAGGTTCTAGGCATTTATTTCTGCAATTCGCTGTTAGATCTTTTGGAAGTTTATGGGAACTTCAATATTTAGTCAATTAAACTGGCTTCCGTATCTTTAAATGCTTGGTTTCATATTAAACAATTAGTACTAATGGTTCTCCCACCGGAGGGTTAGTGTGGGTGCCACTCATGACGGTCAGGGTCGTGACAAAGTTGGTATCAGATCCTAGTTTGTTAATCTCGATGTACCAAAACGAGTCTAGTAGAGTGTTGTGGAACGGTATAGAGACGTCTGTATTTTTCTTCGAGAGGCTATAGGACTTTAGGAAATCTCTTTGTTTCCTCTTGTCTCCTTTCGTGCTATAACTCGATTCCAATTGGTGTGTCTCGATTCAAATTGGTATCCAACCTCCTTCACTCTTATGTCCGCAGATAGTTAACACTAGATTCAATGGCGTCAGGCCCGTAGCTCCCGTCAATGCTCCAGTTGAGAAATCTGTAGCGAGAGGTAGCGATCGAGGTAGGGGTAGAGGAAGAGCTAGGGGTAGAGGCCGAGGAAGAGTGGTGCCTACTAAGGATAGAGTATTGGTTGAAAATGCTCCCAGAAATGAGGCCCATCATGCGCATCATGAAGAGGTAGAGGAGAATATCGAGGTTGAGATGAAGAGAATTTAGAACAAGAGGAAGAAGTGCAGACTGAGACGACAAGCATTCCTCCCATAGACCCAGTGTTAGCTCACCAGATCATGTCATTATTGAAAGGGTTGGTTGGTCCTGGAGTGCTCCCTTCTGTTCAAGCAACTCAAGCTCCCGCCAATCCTCCTATTACTATCACGGTCCCTAAGGTGGGTGGAACCGGAGGTAATGATGCTTTCTTCCGTCCTTTGTCGGGTCCCGTTATGCCTGGTATTGAGCATGAAATGTTGACTAAGTTCTTGAAGTTGAAACCGCCTGTGTTCCATGGTTCTGAGAGTGAGGATGCATATGATTTCATCCTAGATTGTTATAAGAGGCTGCATAAGTTGGGAATTGTCCATCAGCATGGGGTTGAGTTTGTGACTTTTCAACTTCAAGGTGAGGCTAAGCAGTGGTGAAGAGCTTATGTGGGATGCAGATATTTAGTTCTACCTCCACTTTCTTGGACTCAGTTTCATGCCCTTTTTTAGAGAAATATGTGCCTAGGACTTTAAGAGACCGCAAGAAAGATGAGTTCATGGCTTTAGAGCTAGATGGTATGTCAGTGGCTGCTTCTGAGGCTAAGTTTCATGCACTGTTGAGATATGCTACTCAATTGGTGACTACTGAGGAAGAGAGGATCCATTTATTTATTAAGGGACTAAATTATGAGTTGCAGGTGTTATCTGTTCATATGACTTTGTGAAGAATGTGGAGGGGGTGAAGCAAGACGGTCATGCTAAGGAATTGTCTAAAAGGGCCAAAAACTCGAGTAACTTTCAAGGTTCTTACTCCAAAGGGGCAGGAAGGCCAACACTTGTAGCCAGGCCAATTCAGTCTACTATGCCCGCCTCTACTGGTAATTACTCTGGAACTCCACCTGATAATTGGATTCAGGATAGCTAGGGAGTCGCGCCTCCGATGGGTAACAGACCATCTTTTGATCTTACTTGCTATAATTGTGGAGAACCTGGGCATATGAGGAGAGATTTTCCCCACCCACGTATGATGGATTCCGCGCAGCAACAGACTAGAGCAGTGGTACCACAGGAAATGGTAATAATGGTCCAGGGTATCCACAAGGTGGGCAAGGAGGAAATCAGCGAGGTCGTCAAGGTAGGGGAAAAGGTAATGCATGCAGAGGTACAGTGCAGCCACGCAGAGAAGTCGCCCGTCATGATGATAGGGCTAAGTGTTACGCCTCTCCAGGCAAGAATGAGGCAGAGGCGTCTGACGCAGTGAGCACATGTACTATTCTTGTCTGCGACTGGATGTCTAATGTGTTATTTGATTCGGGTTCTACTTATTCTTATGTGTCCGTGCAATTTGCCTCAACATTTTGCTATGATTTGTGATATACTTGATGCCCCTATCCATGTTTCTACCCCAGTTGGAAAGTCTGTCATAGTCACCCATGTCTATCGTGTTTGTCCTATTTTGTTTATGGGTTTTCAGACTTAGGCTGATTTGGTGATTTTGGATATGTCTGACTTTGACATAATCTTAGGCATGACTTGGTTGTCCCCACTATGATGTTGTGCTTAATTGTAATACTAAGTCTGTAACTCTAGAAATTCCGGGAAGGGAAAAGTTAGAGTAGGAATGGGTGTACAAGCCTAAGCAAGCTAAGATCATATCATCCATTCGGGTGAGGAAACTGGTAGGGTAGGGTTGTTTGGCGTATTTGGCTCATATTCAGAATTTTGAGGTTGAGTCTTCATCTATTGAGTCCATTCCTGTGGTGTCAGAATTTAGAGAAGTGTTTCCTACAGATCTTCCTGGTATGCCTCCTGATAGAGATATAGATTTCTGCATTGATTTAGAACCTGGTACTCATCCCATTTTCATCCCTCCATATCGTATGGCTCCGACGGAATTAAGAGAGCTTAAGGCTCAAATCCAAGAGCTTCTTGATAAAGGATTTATTCGTCCTAGTGCTTCCCCATGGAGTTCTCCAGTTTTGTTTGTTAAGAAAAGGGATGGTAGTATGAGGACTTGTATAGATTATCCGCAATTGAATAGGGTCACCATTCCAAACAAGTACTCATTGCCTCGAATATATGATCCTTTTGACCAATTGCAAGGTGCATCAGTTTTCTCCAAGATTAATCTAAGGTTTGGTTATCATCAGTTAAATGTGCCCAAGACGACGTTTAGAACCCGCTATGGGCAATACGAGTTTCTAGTTATGTCGTTTGGGTTGACTAATACGCCTGTAACTTTTATGAGTTTAATGAATGGAGTGTTCAAGACATTTCTTGATTCATTCATCATAGTGTTTATTGATGATAATTTGGTCTATTCTAAAAGTGAGGAAGAACATGCCAACCATCTTCGTATTGTTTTGGGTGTTCTTGGGAAACAAAGGTTGTATGCTAAATTTTCTAAGTGTGAATTTTGGTTGACTTCGGTTGCATTTTTGGGGAATGTAGTTTCAAAACAAAGGGTAATGGTAGATCCCCAAAAGATTGAGGTGGCTAAGAATTGGGTTTGACCTAGCTCTGTTATGGAAGTTAGGAGTTTTGTGGGGCTCACTAGCTATTATCGGCGATTTCTGAAGAACTTTGCTTCTATTGCCACTCACTTGACAAATTTGACCAAAAAGGAGGTACCCCTTTGAATGAACTGAAAAATGTGAGGATAGTTTTCAAAGGCTCAAGACTCTCTTGAGCACAACACCTATCCTAGCACTACCGGTTGAAGGTAAATATTTTATTGTTTATTGTGATGCTTCACATTCTGGTTTGGGCGTTGTATTAATGCAGGACAAGAATGTCATACCCTACGCATCGCGACAATTGAAGGTGCATGAGATGAATTATCCAACGCACAATTTGGAGTTGGCGCGGTGGTGTTTGCCCTTAAAATCTGGTGACATTACCTTTATGGTGTCAAGTGTGAAGCATTTACTGATCATCGTAGTTTGCAACATGTGTTCACTCAAAAGGATCTGAATTTCAGACAGCGAAGGTGGATGGAGCTACTCAAAGATTATAATGTGACCATTCAATATCATCCGGGTAAGGCTAATGTGGTGGCAAACGCTTTGAGTCGAAAGGCGCTAAGTATGGGCAGTCTAGCTTGCTTGAGTGTAACTAAGCGACCTTTGGCTAAGGAAATTCAGACCATGGAGTCTAAGTTCATGCAGTTGGGTATCTTAGAGAAAGGTGGGCTGTTATCTAGGATTGAAGTTAGGGCCACATTCATTGAAGAGATCAAGGCCAAAAATTTGAGGATGAAAATTTGAATGAACTTAAGAAGAAGACTGCAACTGGTAAGACACAAGAGACCACTCTTGATGCAGAAGGTGTGCTCAGTTTTAAAGGAATGATTTGTGTTCCTCAGGTTGATGACTTGATTGAGAAACTATTGACAGAATCCCATGGTTCTCGATATTCCATCCATCCGTGTGTGACCAAGATGTAGCGAGATTTGAAGCAAATTTATTGGTGGCCGAGCATGAAGAATTATATAGTGGAGTTTGTGGCTAAATGTCAAAATTGCCAATATGTAAAGTATGAACATCAAAGACTCGCAGGTTTGCTTCAAAGAATGTCAATTCCAAAATGGAAGTGGGAAAGGATAGCCATGGATTTCGTGGTTGGTCTTCCAAAGACTTTGGGGAAGTTTGATTCTATTTGGGTAGTGGTTGATAGATTGACTAAGTCAGTCCATTTTATTTTGGTAAGAATATATTATAATGCTGAACAATTGGCTAAGGTGTATGTGAAAGAGATAGTGAGGTTATATAGGGTGCCCCTTTCTATCATCTCAGATCGTGGTACACAGTTTACCTCCAAGTTTTGAAGGAAATTACATGATGAATTGGGCAAACAACTCACTTTTAGTACTGCTTTCCATCCACAGACGGACGGGCAATTGGAGAGGAGTATTCAAATGTTAGAAGACATGTTGAGGGCATGTGTGATTGATTTTGGAGGTCATTGGGATAAGTTCTTACCTTTGTGCGAGTTCTCTTAAAATAATAGTTACCACTCCAGCATAGATATGGCACCGTTTGAGGCACTTTATGCGAGGGGATGTAGATCACCCATAGGATGGTTCGAGGCGGGAGATGTAAACCTTTGGGGGTTGATTTAGTAAAGGATACTCAAGATAAGGTGAGAAGTATTCAAGCTAAACTTTTAGCAGCCTAGAGTAGACAGAAGAAGTATGCAAACCAAAAGGTAAGAGACATGGCATTTCATACTGGTGAGAATGTTCTTCTTAAGGTATCACCCATGAAAGGGGTGATGATATTTGGCAAGAAGGGTAAGCTAAGTCCGCAATTCATTGGTCCCTTTGAGGTTCTTGAATGTGTAGGGTCAGTGGCTTATAAATTGACCTTACCTCCTAACCTATTGGGAGTTCATCCAGTATTTCATGTGTCCATGTTGAAGAGATATCATGGTGATGGTGATTATATCATTAAATGGGACTTAGTTGTGTTAGACAAAGATCTTCAGTATGAGGAGGAACCGATTGCAATTCTCGATCGTGATGTCCGGAAGCTGAGAACCAAGGAGATTAAGTTTATGAAGGTTCAATGGAAGCATCGTCCAGTTGAGGAAGCTACTTGGGAAATTGAGAAGGACATGCGAGACAAGTATCCCTAGTAGTTCGTCGATTCATGTACTACTCCATTCCTTCCTTAGCCTATTTTTCCTAATTTTCTCACTAGGGGACGAGTGATGGGTAAAATGGTATCTATTGTAATGACCGGATTCCATCGTTATAGAAAAGCCAATGGGGAAAATTTTTGGGCCGGAAAACTTTTTCGTAGTAACTTGGAATTTTCCAACCTAGTCCAGATTTGGACAAAATCAGAGTCATTAAATTCTAGAGAAATCTGGTAATAATTGGGTGATCTAATTATGAATTTGATTACATGAGTAGATAGCTAAGACGTTAAGGAACCCGCACGCTTTACATAATTGAATTTGGGTAAGTAGAACTCTCGAAATTGATCGTAGCGTAAATAGGTAGTTTCTGGGTGTCGTTGCTGGAAGGTGTGTTATGAAATGGGAGTTTGGAATTCTTAAATCAACTTACTGGTTTCGTGCAAGCCGTTGTGGCAGAAACATTCCCGCCAGGGCGGGGCCGCTGTGGCAGGCTTGGTGCTACCATAGCGGGACAGTCACGACTTAAAGTTGGAAATAAACCTCAAAAACTTTTTATTATGTAATTTTCGAACTTGAGAGCTAAGGAACGAACCCAGGGGTTTTCTTGACATTTTTCCACCATTCTTGAGGCTAAAGGTAAGGTTTTCACTCCTTGAATCCGTTTTTCGATCCGTAGAATGTAATCTAGAGGGTAATTATCGATGGATGAGGGTTTTGATCTGAAATTTATGGTGGAAAAATCCCTAATCTGGGTATGGGGATGAAGGGTTAATAGTGTTGACTTTATTCTGGGTAATTAAGTCTTGTTTATTGATCCTAGCATTATATTGATTTTTTGTAGACCAAGAACAAGCGGAACGAATTCGGAAATGGAAGAATCAAGTTCCTTAGGGGATTCAAGCATTTTTCAAGGTAGGCGATGGTTGTGATTTCATGATAGTGTGATAGATGTGTGTTCTTGTTTTAGTATAATACGTGTATGAATGCGAATGTTGCATTATTGATAACACTTGTTGTAAATGAGGATAGATGAATGATGAATGCCATGAATCATGACTTTATTGTATGATTATGATAATGTACATTGTGATTGTGATTGTGGCTTGTTGAGTGGATCGGGTGTTGCGTTCCGACACATTAACTTGGATCGGTTGCCACGTTCTGGCATAATCATTGGATCAGGTACCACGTTCTGGTATGCTAACTATTTGGGTTTGGGTTACATGAGAGGACCAATGACTTGTCATAACTGTGTATCTTGAGAAATGTGAAACTGTACCTTGTTCGTAATTGATGATGATATTGTATATGTTCGGTGTATATATATTATTATTATGTTTTATTGACTTACGTACGTTGCACTTAGTGGGGTAGTTGCGCGATCCTACCAGTTCACTGTGATTTTGTACTGATACTGCACTTGCTCTTTCTTTGTTGAGTACAGAGCATCTTCAAGCGGCTATTGACAGACCTTGCTTAGAAGATCAATGATCGTTTCAAATTCAAGGTTGAGCCAGTTCTTCCGGGCTGCCATGAGTTTTCTTCCTGTTTAGTCCATCTTATTCGGACTTAGACTAGTTCAATAGATATTCTTATGTTTAGTTGGGTTGTACCCATTTTCCTTTAGGCTTTTGGTTCATTGTTAGAGTTTTGGTACATTGACTTTCAGGTACTAGGCATTTATTTCCGCAATTCGTTGTTAGATCTTTTGGAAGTTTATGGGAACTTCAATATTTAGTCATTTAAACCGGCTTCTGTATCTTTAAGTGCTTGGTTTCGTATTAAACAATTAGTACTAATGGTTCTCCCATCAGAGGGTTAGTGTGGGTGCCACTCACGATGGTCGGGGCAGTGACACTCTATTTCCTAGACACGTTTATTATTGTTCTCTTTTTTCTCTCTCATTATTTTTCACTCAAACAGTTGCACAAAAATAGGGAAACACTATTTTATATATTTTTAAAAAGTCACTTATTTTTCAACTCTCCCTCTTTTTCTCTTTCATCCAATTTTTTACCCCTCTTTCAAGTCTTAGAATTTCTATCTTCTTTTCTAAAATATCTCCATTAGAGATCAACTACAACAATAAACCCTTTTATATTGATTGTCTGTGTTTGCAATTTTTTTCAATATAATTGAGGGTTTCAACATTGTAGTTGGATGCAAGGTTTTTTTTTACAATTTTTTGTGTTTTCTATTATATTTTAATTGGTAATAGTAATTTGTTCTTAAAAGAGAAGATATGTAGAAAGTGATGAAGATTGCAAAGACATTATGATACCCTTGGAGGAAATCGTCAGTTATCGGTATTAATGGATAATAATTAGGATTTTAAAGATTTTCTACCTACAACATTGATTTCAATACATCCAAACTTGCCTCGATAATCAAATCGAAGAAGCATTTGATTCTTATTTAATGTAAAACTTAAATTTGTATACACTGAGACAGAACTCTATAATAGTCTAATGTATACATCTTTAAACTAAATGTATATGCATTTGGTATTATGTATATGAAGTTGAAAGTAGGTATACAAAATATGATTTTATTTATCGAAAGATAATATATCTATACACATCAATATCTAAAAATTATACATATGTATACTAATAATATATACAAGCTAAATATAGGTAATGTATACATTATAGTGTGAGTGTATACTTGATTAAATGTATTCAATTGAATACATATTTATTTGCAGTATATTTCAACGTTCACTGCATACTTAATGTATACATTATATTTTGGACTCTCATACTAAGTTTAAATTATGTAAGTGGATACACAAACAAAACATGAAAATAAATTCCGTAAACATTATAGTTCAAACGTATATTTCATCAAATATATTTAACTGAATACACAAAAATAGTTATGTATACACTAAACAAATGTACTCCCTCCATGCACCTTTAATTGTCATGTTATGGTTTTCGAAAGTCAATTTCAGTAATTTTTAAAGTTAAAATTAGATTACATTAATTAGATATTTTAAACAAAAAATTTAGATATTCAAAAACTATACGAAAAGTATTATAAATTGCAAACTTTTGCATATCAATATGATGAAAAAATACATAATAAAATGTTAGTAAAAGTTCTTATACTTTGACTTTAAAAAAGGAAACCATGACAATTAAGAGTGGACGGAGAAAGTATATCATAGTCTATATTTAGAAAAACAATTTATATATGATAGAGACCCGTAAGAATATACTCATAATTAAATATTTTTCCTAATTTTATGGGGAAAGATAATTATAAGTAAACTTTTTGATAGTTTTAAGAAGAAATGGTGGGAAGTTAGAAGAGAGATGATAACAAATATTTTTTATATTCTTAAAAAATAATTTAAAGAGAGATATGGCTGTAAATAGGAATTTCCTTCCCTATTTTTGAGCAGAATACACATATGGTTATTATATGCCAATTCTTTTAAGACGTTTATTTGTTAAATATTTATTTGGCTAAAACATGTCAATTTAATCTAAGAATTGAATATACGTGTAAATTACTCTTATTTAAGAGTGTATATTGCAACTTTTAAATGTACTATTTTATAATTACTACTAGTAAATATTTAATTATCGATCTTAACATATTTGTATTAATTTATATTATGTTTAATTTAATTTTATTAAGTATAACTTACATAAATCTCATAGTGTAAAGAGTAAATTACATCATATCCCTATTTTTTTTATAAATATAATAATCCCTTAAAATTTGTACCTTTGGGATACATAAGTCACCATTCGGATACATTAATTTTGATACCAGAAGAATCCTTAGTTGCCCTAAAAAAGGAATAAAATATTTTTTGTTGCGCTTAAAAAGAAAAGAAACGTAAAATTAAAAATCAACTCCATAAATCATTCAATTATGTTGTTGTCATTGCTAATCCATCTCTCCCAAAACATAACAACTTTCAAAAAAAATTCAAAATTCAAATTTCTTCTCTCAAATTGTCAAAAAATATTTCTAATTTCGATTCAAAATCATTGAAAAATTGAGTTGATACATTGTGAATATCTCTATTTTGTTTAGACATTCAAGAATCTGAGAAAGTGAGGTGAGTTATGAACGATACAAAATATATTATGTATTAAAATGTGACTATAGTGAGAACCTCCATATTTATGTTTCACCCTTTTGTTCCTTAAAGAAGGCATTCATATACAAATATGTACACTCAATTTCATGAATCCATCAGTCTACTTGCTACGACCAACAACTATTTGATGCAGTTTGGTCATGTGGTGTGTTAATTATATGGCAGGGAATGATGCTAAATGAGAAGTGATTTTGTATTTGAAAAGATTGAATCAGTGTTGAGTTGATACATCATGAATATCTCTATTTTATTGAGACATTCAAGAATCTAAGAAATTGAAGTGAGTTATGAACAATATCGAAGTGATGGAATAGTTGTTGGACAAAATATTTCTTTTGTGAATGTTGCATCAGTCATTGCAACTTGGAGATCGATGAGTTGAGGAAAATCTAGATATCCGATACATTTCAGAGATGAGCGTGGCTTTATCCTTATACAATTGTTTGAAAATCCTCTAGATTCTTATTCAAAATTGTCAAAAAACATTGAGATTAAAAATTCTTCTCCCAGTTCATCGAAGATCCTTTCAATTTTGATTCAAAATTATCAAAACTTTTGAGAATATACATCATGAATATCTTCATTAGTCTGTACTTTGAGGTGAAGAAACATGAGCCGAGATTTTCAATGTATTTACAAAGCATTGATACAACAAACAAAAAACCTGGAGAAATGTGTCGATTTTTTGATTTCTGATCTCAAGATGGATATATTACTCATGATACATTGCTATTTTTAAAATATTTAGGAAATTGTTAAGTACTATAATCCTACCTAATACATTAAATAGTAAAGGTTTCTCATAAAGTGTTTGGTTTTAGATCGATACATTACCTTTTGGTAGTTATTACGCATCAGATACATCTAGTGTTAATTTGTATGAATGTATAATGACCAAAGTTTTTTTGATTTATTTTTTAAGATAGATATATTACTCGTGATACATTATTATTATTCCTAAAATATTTAGTAAATTGCTAAGTACAGATACATTAGAGAAGTAAAGGTTGTTTATAAAGTGTTTGATTTTATACCAACAACATAATTGCATCATAGGTATTAAGTATCACATACATGTAGTGTTAGTTTGTATGAATGTATCATTTCAAAAGAATTAATATTTAGCAATAATTTGTATAAATATATCATGAACATTAATGTGTATCAGATACGTGTGATTGAAAAATTGTATATTGATGCTTATCGTGACCTACGACACTAACCTACGGTATGAGTGTCTATGATCATCGATAATATAGTAACCCAACTAAAGGTTGGGGCCGTGTCCCAAGGGAGTGGTTTTGAGAATTAATAAAAAAAAAATATTTAGTTCTAATTAGTCGTAGCTAAAGACATTAACGAGTAAAAACATAGTAAATTAAAAGGGGTGACACAAAAATGTCAAATACCAATAGGGGGTTTTATCACAAGTAGTAAAAACAATAAAAATAACAAGAAAATCAAGTATGGGGAAAAGTTCTTGGGGTGTGACTGCAATACAAGTTGAGATAAATCATTGGGTACATGCTTTCGATAGGAAATTTGCAAGATAATAGTGACTAGGCTAAGCTTTAGATGGAAATAAGTTCCCTTTCGGGCAACTTACCCTGTTTCAAATGTGTTCCTCTCGGACACCCATTTGTTGCATGAAGGCCAGCCTACGCCTTACCCCACTCACTCTCTCGAGCTGAGTGTTAGGATATGGGACTAGGGTTCACCCTCTCGGGCTGAACCTCATGTTGACCCACTCCTTAGGTCATTAGTCTAATGGTCTTGGTTTTGCGACCTCCCTCTCGGGCTAGCCGAAAACACATGGGTGGTTTTGTATTTCTAACTACAAACCCATTAAATTAAACCACAACCACTAGGTGAAATCACCATTAAAATACAACTAACCTATCAGCAAGCAAGACCCAACAACAATATCAACACATATTTACTAAATCACACCCCAAGAATGGGTTTTTAGCCACACATCAAGAAATAACAAAATACACCTAAAATGAGACTAAAATCAAATGGGTATAAGGAATTAAACCTTGATTTAAGCAAAGGAATAAGAATGGAGAAGACCCACTTTCAACTTGGGGAAGATGAAATCCTTCTTTCTTCAAGTCTCCCAAAAAAAACACTCTCCAAACTTGAAAGAAAATATCCCAAAAAAATACTATTCTATTGTGAAAATTATAATAATGGTTCCCCTCTTAAAAATTAATAAAGATTTTTATATTTATAGACTTCAAAAATTAGTGTTGGCGGATCGCTCGGCGAGGTTAGTCGAAGTCTCCGAATGACTCGGCAACTCGCCCTTCTTCTGTCTCAGCGCCATTTTGTGCTTGCCTTCAACATCTTCACGTTCTAGACCATTGGGCTATATAGTACAGCTTCGCGGAACTATTTTGCGAAGCGCCGACTGCTCCTTTCATCGCCTTTTTGATCATCTTCCTTCAGGGCTTCGCGTACTGGAATAAAGAACGGAGTGCGTCCCTTTGGCGAATCGCCAAGCGTGCTTGGCGATGCGTAGGCTTCAACTTATTCGTTCTTTTCAGCCTTTTTGTTCCTTTTGCACCTAAGTGTCCATGCTTCCACTAAAACTTGAAATACCTGAAACTTAAGAGTTTTCATTAAATATTGAGACAAAATAAGCATTTGAGGACACTATTTCTATCAAAATAAAGCCCTAAATGAGTCCAATTTGTGGACTCATCAACACCCCAACTTAAACTTTTGCTTGTCCTCAAGCAAACTTAAGTTCAGCCGTTCAAAAAAAGTGTCTCAAACAGTGCTACCCAAGACTCAATCATGAATGCACACAACAAGACTCAATTTACTTATGCAAGGATCAATTGTGTACTCAAAGATTCAAGTTGTGACACACCATTACCAAAGATTCTCATGCTCGCAATACTTGCTACTTGTGCAAGTTCAAGCTCAACAAAAAGTATCTAAATGCCCTCATATAAAGAATGATTCCATATTCACACACAAAGGTTAATTAATTCAAGATCAGGAATCAAATGCAACTCTCACACTCAATAAGAGGAACACAATGCATGTTTTCACCCATAGGTTTGCCCTTATTTTCCAATCGACTTTCGATTCGGCTTGCTCAAGATCAAAAATGTCTTTCTAAGGATTGTAATGGGGATGAATGCAAAGGTATGGTCATTTAGGCTGTGACTTTTTCCTCGTGAGATGTGGTATTCTCAAGGCATTCCCTTCTTTTCCTTTATCAATTCTTTTTCTAGTGCTTCTAAGTCATCTTTTTATTTACCCCTATGGTTTGCTTGGAAACCCGATTTCTTTTGTACTTTATTCCACAATTTTTTTAGGGGTTTCCATTGTTATGCAACACCATGGGTTGAGGGGGACTTTCCTTGCACTTCTTGACTTCTGCTTTTCCTTTTTACCACCCCCCCAACTTAGGTTTTTTGGCCTAAGTGGACTATTCGCTAAACCACACATCAAGAGGATTATAAGTAGTGGGTCAAGTAAGGTCTAGGGTTCATTAAGGTTCTTCCAAAGAGAGGTAAGGCTCAAAGGGTGTACAAAAGAGTTTCACACGCTCACGGGTAGGCCACAAAAGAGGTATATGTCAAATCTGGCTCATACTCTTTAAAGTTGCATAAGATCATTTCAAGAGCACACCTTTCTAAATCAATTAGACTAACAGGGCCAATTCTAGGTTTATTCATGCATGGTTCAAAGGAAGCTAATCACACAAGGCATCGACACTTAAGTCAAACAAGACCACACACTTTCGCTAGTGTGCAACGGTCATTACAAGAAAATTAATTCGATAAATGGCTAATCACAACGAGATGCAAAGAGTTCACATATTGTCTATTCAACTTCATTTGGCCTCATCGTAGCCTTACATTCATGTTTGTTTGATTGTAAGCACTATTTAAGTCATCGGTACTAATGGAAACTGAGACTCAAATTTGTACGGGAACAACCACTTTCAACACAAGCGGTGGAAAAAAATTTCAAAAAATAATAATAATTTTTCGAAAGAGTCAAAATTTGAAATCAATTAAAATTAGGAAGAAGCCATAAGCTTAAACAATCGCGAAAACAATATAAAGCACCATTTTAAACAGACAACCCAAATATATACAAGAACACAAACATCCATAGCAAGCAAATAAAGGTGAGCCTCACCCCACCACAATCAAAAAAATATTTGTCTTCAAATATATATAACAATAAACTAGAGGTTAAATTAAAGAGAGACAGAGATAGGGCTAGAGAATAATCCTGGTTAGGCAGGTATTTCGAGTTGGAGTCCTTCAACAGATGTCGCCTAAATCAGAAGGTATGTTGGGAATGTTTGGTGTATTGTCGAGTGATTCATCAAGCTCTATACAACTTTTCTTGGCATTCTAATGAGCCTATATTCAACCCACGCTCTCGAGTGATTAATCAGCTACCTTTTTGTGCATTGGCCTGTAGCTCATCCAGTTCGTTCCCATTTGGTGATAGCGCTTTGACTTCTGAGTGATTCGGTGCTTCGCCAAACAAATTTTTACTTTGCCGAGTTTTACAGAACTTCTTAGCAGTTGTGGATGTTCAAACGGCGGTGACTATAGGGGACGCCGATCAGATGGGTGAATCGCCGAAACCTTCCAGAGCTCACCGAGTTTTACAGCCTCCAGGCTTAGAGGATGCCTTGAGTCAAATGGCGAAATAGCATTGATCACTGGCGTCTTTGGCGACTCGCCAACTGGGTTTGCTGCTTGCCATTCTGCACCTCTTTGGCACCTACCACACTTCAATCTGTAAAACTAATGCACTATTATTTTACTAGTACACAAATATAATATAATATAATATAATATAATATGGGGTTTTGGGTTGCCTCTCAAACATCATCTGAGTTAACGTCGCGGCACGACGCAAGTCCAAGTCTACTCTTCGTCCTCGGAATCACCCATGGTGTAGTTAGGTGATTCTTCGTCGAACAGAGGATAGTGACCCGTCATCAAATGGGTGATTTGAGCATCCTGCAGCTGAATGGTCATGGAGTTCGAAGTGGTTACTTCGTTTAGCATATCAATGTTTTCCTTCATGTCATTCAGTTTTTTGTCATGCTCGTTAGGATTTTGTTGGATAAGTGAAGAGGTATCGTCACTTTGCAAACCATCATGCCTCTTTCCTTGTTTGCACTCTCGAAGGTAAAAGTCCTTCTCTAAAACATCTACTTGAGCCACTAGTTTGTTCCATTCGTATTTCTTTTGAGTTTTCTTGTTGGCTTCGACCATATTGTCAAGTAGTGTTGCGACAACTTTGTAGGGTTGGTTGAGCATTCTGCCCTCGTAAAGGTGTTCAATTATGATTTTATTTTCAGGTTTGAGACCCCGATAGAAGCAATCCAACAACATCTTATCGGCATCCCATGAGATGAGCATGTTTGTAATATTGCTTTGAACCGCAACCACATTTCTAGAATTGTCTCCTCTCCTACTTTCTTGAACGTCAGTAGATTATCCCATAGTTTCAGGAGAGAATGATTTGTGTGAAACCCATAGTGATTATCCATTCTTGTTTCCCTGCTTTGATCTTCAGACAAGCAAAACAAAACAACAACTAAGGCTAGTAAAGCTACAACTAAGAAAAACCAAGAAATCTACTTAACTAGGAATTCCCAAATAACACCAGTCCCCGGCAGCGGCGCCAATTTAATGCTTATCGTGACCAACGGCACTAACCTACGGTATAAGTGTCTACGATCGTCGATAATATAGTAACCCAACTAAAGGTTGGGGTCGTGTCCCAAGGGAGTAGTTTTGAGAATTAATAGAAAAATAAAATTTAGTTCTAATTAGTCGTAGCTAAAGACATTAACGAGTAAAATCATAGTAAATTAAAGGGGGTGACACAAAAGTGTCAAATATCAATTGGGGGTTTTATCACAAGTAGTAAAAACAACAAAAACAACAAGAAAATCAAGTACGGGGAAAAGTTCTTGGGGTGTGACTGCAATACAAGTTGAGATAAATCGTTGGGCACATGCTTTTGATAGGAAATTTGCAAGATAATAGTGACTAGGCTAAGCTTTAGATGGAAATAGGTTCCCTCTCGGGCAACTTACCCGTGTTCGTCTCGGACACCCATTTGCCGCATGAAGGCCAGCCTACGCCTTACCCCACTCACTCTCTCAAGCTGAGTGTTAGGATATGGGACTAAGGCTCACCCTCTCAGGCTAAACCTCATGCCGACCCACTCTTTAGGACATCAATCTAGCGGTCTTGGTTTCGTGACCTCCCTTTCGGTCAAGCCAAAAACACATGGATGGTTTTGTACCTGCAACTACAAACCCATTAAATTAAACCACAATCACTAGGTGAAATCACCATTAAAATACATCTAACCTATCAACAAGCAAGACCCAACAACAATATCAACACATATTTGCTAAATCACACCTCAAGAATGGGGGTTTTTAGCCACACATTAAGAAATAACAAATACACCTAAAATGATACCAAAATCAAATGGGTATAAGGAATTAAACCTTGATTTAAGCAAAGGAAGAAGAATAGAGAAGACCCACTTCCAACTTGGGGAAGATGAAATCCTTCTTTCTTCAAGTCTCCAAAAAAAAACTCTCTCCAAACTTGAGAGAAAATATCCCAAAAAGGTACTATTCTATTGTAAAAATTATAGTAATGGTTTCCCTCTTAAAAATTAATAAAGAGTTTAATATTTATAAACTTTAGAAATTATTGCTAGCGGATCGCTCAGTGAGGTTAGTCGAAGTCGCCGAATGACTCGGCGACTCGCCCTTCTTTTGTCTCATCGCCATTTTGTGCTTGCCTTCAAAATCTTCACGTTCTGGACCATTGGGCGGTATAGTACAGCTTTGCGGGACTATTTGGCGAAGCGCCGACTACTCTTTTTATCACCTTTTTGATCCTCTTCCTTCAAGGCTTCGCGTACTGGAACAAAGAGCGGAGTGCGTCCCTTCGGCGAATCGCCAAGCGTGCTTGGCGATGAGTAGGCTTCAGTTTCTTCATTCTTTTCAACTTTTTTGTTCCTTTTTACGCCTAAGTGTACATGCTTCCACTAAGACTTCAAATACCTGAAACTTAAGAGTTTTCATCATATATTGAGACAAAATAAGCATTTGAGCACACTATTTCTATCAAAATAAAGCCCTAAATGAGCTCAATTTGTGGACTCATCATATATCTTGTACAATCAAATTGCATATCTTGTACGAAGAAAAACAAATTGAAAACCACTTAATGAGATTGGAAAATATTACCGATAAATTATAGAGCTTGATATATGGCAAATGATATATTATGCATTACTTTACGTATCAAGTACGTTTGATTTGAACATGAAACCCACCAGTCGAATTATCATCTATATTAGGTTAAATATCAGTTTAATAAATATAAATATGATACATTGCATAAAAATCGCTAGTAGAGTTATCAGCACATTAGGTTATGTAGCAGTATAATAAATATAAACATGATAGATTGCATAAAATCCACCAGGCAGAGTATGAGTAGCGTTAGATTATATATCAGTATAATAACATTAAACATTATACATTTCATAAAACTCACTAGTCGAAGTATCAGTAACATTAGGTTATATATAAGTATAATCAATATAAACATGATACATTGCATAATACATAATCATTGTATCAGAAAACATTATAGATTGCATAAAATCCACCAGTCAGAGTATGAGTAGCGTTAGATTATATATCAGTATAATAACATTAAACATTATACATTACATAAAACTCACTAGTCGAAGTATCAGTAACATTAGGTTATATATAAGTATAATCAATAAAAACATGATACATTGCATAATACATAATCATTGTATCAGAAAGCTAAGTTACAAAATAAAAAACTAGATACATTGAGACTATGTACATTTGGTAACGATGAGAGTTATAATCTAGATCCAATCTTTTTCATATTTTCTTTGGACGTTTTTTTCACAATCGATTTAGAGGCCGAAGATACATCCTTCTTCGACTTTGACTTCTTTAATTTAAGATTATTCATGAATAATGGATTGTTTGATACATTGAAAACTTGTGCCATTAAGAATCAAAATAAATGAGATACATTTAAAACTTGTGTGTTTGATATAGACGATTGTGATAAGGCAGATCCGTTTTACCCCCTCTTGAGCATTTTTTTAGAATAGATATAGAAGTCAAAATCCTTCTTTGACTTTGACTTCTCCAACTTCAGATTCTTCATAAATTATCGATAGTTTATTTATTTAGATCTATTTTTAACAAAATATTCATCATCACAATCAAATATACAACATACATTATCTTGAGTAGTTGAAAATAATTGGGTAATTAATCCCAAAACTAAAATATAGAGCATCATCTATATGTATATAACGACCTGATTCCGTCGTTATGAAAAATACAATGGGGAAAGAAATTGGGCCAGAAAACTTTTTGGTAGTAACTTGGGATTTCCTAGCCTAGTCTAGGTTAGACGAAATCGGAGTCCTGAGAGTCTAGTATAATCTGGTAATGAATGAGAGATCTAATTATGATTTGGATCACATGAGTAGATAGCTAAGACATTAAGGAACCCGTACGACTTTACAGAATAGAATTCGGGCGAGTAGATCTCCCAAAAATGATCTTACCATGAATGGGTAGTTGTTGAAAATCAAGGGTTGAAAGTGTATGGTGAAATGGGGGATTGGAACTCAAATTCCAACATTCTGTCCCCGTGCGTCCAACTGTAGCGGGATCCCACCGTAGCGGGATAGTCGCGACTTAAATAGGGTAAAACCCCCCAAAATCATTATTTTCTGCAAAAGTTCATCTTGAGAGCTAAGACACAACCCAGGGCTATTTATTGACCCTTTTTCACCATTCTTGAGGTAAAAGGTAAGGTTTTAACTCCCAAATATATTTTTCGATCTGTAGAACGTAATCTAATAGGTAAATATCAATGGGGGTGGTTTTGATCTGGAATTTATGGTGGAAACAACCCTAATTGGGATCGAGGGTTCAACCTAGGGTTGATATTATTGATATAATCCGGGTAATTAAATGTTGTTTATTGATCCTTGCGTATATTAATTTTTTGTAGACCTAGAACAAGTGGAAAGAATCCGGAAAGGGAAGAGTCAAGTGCCTTAGGGGATTCAAGCTTGGATTCGAGGTAGGTGATGGTTGTGATTTCATGATAGTGTGATATATGTTTGTTCTTGCTTCATTATAATACGTATATGCATGCGAATGTTGCATTATTGATCACACTTGATGTAAATGAGGATAGATGAATGATGAATGCCATTAATCATGACTTGATTGTATGATTATGAGAATGTACATTGTGATTGTGTCTTGTTGAATGGATCGGGTGTTGCGTTCCTGACACACTAACTATGGGATCGGTTGCCACGTTCCGTCATAAATTTTGAATCGGTTGCCACGTTCTGGCATAATTATGGGATCGGTTTCCACGTTCCGGCATAAACCTTGGATCGGGTACCACGTTTCGGTATGCTAGAAACTTGGGTTTGGATTCCATAAGAGGACCATTGACTTGTCATATTAATGTAATTGAGCATGTGAAATTGTACGTTATTCGTAAATGATGATAATATTGTATATGTTCGGTGTATCTATGTTATTATATGTTCTAATGGCCTATGTATGTTTCACCTTTTGGGATATCCCTGTGATCCTACCAGTACAGGGTGGTTGTGTACTGATACTGCACTTTCTTGTTCTTTGTTGAGTACATGACATCTTCAGGTGGCTATTGATAGATTTCAGCTATGTGACTATTGAGCGTGATCGGATTGAAGGGTGAGCCATTTCTTTCAGGTTGCCATGGATCTTTCTTGTTTAAGTCCACTCTTTTCGGACTTAGACTATTTGTTAATGTGTTTGTTTAGTTTCCGTATTGTACCCCTTGTTCTTAGACTTGTCGTTGATAGAGTTTTGGTACAATAACTTTCAGGTTCTAGGGGTTGTTCTTCCGCATTAGTTTGGTTAGTTGTTTGTTAAAACCTTGGAGTTTATGGGGACTCCATTTTTATTGTCATTTAAACATGTTTTCGTATCTTAAAATGCCTTAGTTTTCATAAACTTTGTTAGTTTGGGTTGTACTAATGGTTCTCCCACCGGAGGGCTAGTGTGGGTGCCAATCACGACTGTCTGGGTCGTGAAAAAGTTGGTATCAGAGCCCTAGGTTTATTGATCTCATTGTACCAAAACAAGTCTAGTAGAGTGTTGCAGAACAGTATGAAGACGTCTGTACTTTTCTTCTATAGGATATAGGACTTTAGGAAAAACTCACTTCTTTCTACTCTTTCGTGCTATAACTTGAATCTAATTGGTATCTGAGTGATACAAATTGGTATCTTTCTTCCTTCACTCCATGGTCCGAATTAGAGCAACAAAAGTGGCAACACCGTACTCGCAAGAGAGGATATATATAGACTACCGACAGTTGAATATAGTCACCATTCAGAACAAGTATCCATTGCCTCGGATAGACGACCTTTTTGACCAATTGCAAGGTGCTTCGGTTTTCTCTAAAGATTGATTAAGGTCTGGTTACCCTCAGTTAAAGATTGAGGTGGTTAAGAATTTGGTTCGACAAAGTTCTATGATTGAAATTAGCAGTTTTGTGAGGATCGCTAGCTACTATTGTCGCTTGTGGTATGAGTTGAGTCCAATTGGTATCTCCCGATTCCAATTGTTATCTCAACGAATGGAACTAGACATCGTAGTCCTGGCTGAAGGGACACAAGCAAGTTAATTGGAACTAAGAAGGTTCCAATTTGTATCTGGCCTTAGGGGCCTTATAAGGCATAAATGATCAGTAATGATCGTCTATGGAACGAACTAATTAAATAATTTAGACTTGTCTGCAAGTTGTAACTGCTTGAGTGTAGTGAAACTTGTTGTAAGAAGAAAGTCATCACGAGATTAGGTGCAAGGGTCTAGATAAATTACGATGTGGTTCGTAAGCGAGAAATCTAAATGTGCGTTGTGACCAACTGATAACCGTGTGAGAGTCTAGGTGTATCCTAGTGATATGTGTGTGGTAGTGTTTAAACGATGTAAAAGGATTCTAAAGTGCGTACTTCGTTGGGTTGACCGGGGGTAGACAATGATTTTCCTAGCTAAAGGGATTTTCTTAAATTTCTAGTTATAGCCGAGAACTTTAGGGGAAATATAGAAAAGAGAGGAACCCCAAAAATTGTTGGCACGGATTCTGTTTCCGTCAGGGCGGCTGGGGAGGGATTTTTCCCGCCACGACGATACCGCCAGTGGGGGATTTCTCCCGCCAGAGTGGGACAGGGCGAGACAGAATTTCAGCTTGTCTCCCCTATTTTCCCCTCGTCACAATCATGGACCCCGAATCGTATCTGAAGTAACCCCCGCGATCTAACTCAGTGTTCAACAATCACATATAAAGTATACAATGTGTTACAATTGTGGAGAACCTGGGCATATGAGGAGGAAATCGGCAAGGCTGTGGAGGCCGGGGAAATGGTAATGCAGGTAGAGGAGCAGTGCAGCAAGTTAAGGAGGTTGCCCGTTAAAATGACATGGCTCAGTTATATGCTTTCCAGGGCAAGACCGAGTTTGAGGTGTGCGATGCAGTGGTCACAAGTGCTACTCTTGTATGTGCCCGAATGGCTATATTTTTGTTTGATCTGGCTTCTACTTATTCGTATGTGTCAGTTCGATTGCCTTGGAATTTGATGTAGTTTGTGATATACTTGATGCCCCCCATCCATGTTTCTACCCCAGTTGAAGAGTCAGTCATAGTCACCCATATATATCGTGTTATCCTGTTGTGTTATGAATTTTCATATTTGGTTTGATTTGGTTATGTTGGATATGACTGACTTGATATAATCTTAGGCATGACTTGGTTGTCCCCCTATTATACCAGGCTTAATTGTAATACTAAGTCTGTAACTCTAGAGATCCCTGGTAGAAACATTAGAGTGGGAAGGGGTGTACAAGCCTAAGCTAGCTAAGATCATATCTTCCATTCGGGCTAGGAAACTAGTAGGGCAAGGTTGTTAGGCGTATTTGGCTCATGTTCGGGATGTTGAGGTTGAATCTCCCTCTATTGAGTCTATTCCTGTGGTGTCTGAGATTAAGGAAGTGTTTCATACAGATTTGTCTAGTATGCCTCTGGATAGAGATATAGATTTCTGCGTTGACTTCAAAACTGGCACTCGCCCCATTTCTATCACTCTGAATCGTATGGCTCCAACAGAATTAAGAGAGCTTAAGGCTCAAATCCAAGAGCTTCTTGATAAAGGTATCATCCGTCGTAGTGCTTCCTTGTGGGGTGTTCCTGTCTTGTTTGTTAAGAAGAAGGATGGTAGTATGAGGACTGCTGATTTTATCTTAAGCCATAAATGAGTGGATTGATACCGGAATGACAAGCTTATGGATAAAGAAATTTCCATTGAGTATACTTGGGCAAAGGAAATTGAAGATTTTAGTAAGAAAATGTGTATAAAAATTGGGTTAGTCCTTTAAATTTGATGAGTATACCTGAGTTTGAGGTGTCGTGTTGATGAAAAGGTTGACTTCGTAGTGATCGTCACGGCTGACTGAGTAGAATGGTAATAAAAGTTTGTGATGGGATGCAACTATATAATAAGATTATGGTTAAGCGAATTTGGTGTAGTAATTATGACTTGCGAGTATCTAAGGTTGTGGCTTCCTAATATTTGGTGAGCAACGTGGTTGCATGGAAGATTTTGAGAGATGGTGGGACACCATTCGAATAGAAATTAAAGAGATAAAGTCATAATGAAGAAAAATAGTAGGATGTAGTACAACCTTTAAAGAGAGGTGAGAGCAAGAATGTTTTATTTGATTGCAAGGGCTAAAGAGATATCTTTAGAACGGTAGATAATTGGGTTTAGAGACACGTGATTTCATTTGTTTTGTTATGGCTATGGTAATAGTGTCACAAGTCCTTTAGATTGGTTAAAAACTATTGGAAAAGACTTGAGGAATGACTGGACAGACATTAGCTCGAGTGTGGCGATAAGTGCTTTGTCTCTGTTTTGAGTTTAGTAATGAGTACGACTGAATTTTTAGCAAAAGGTATTGTAAAATCGATGGAGAGGCGATCAATGATAAGCGAAGATCCATGAATTCATAAAATCTTCAAGGTATAAGCTAGTATTGATAGATAAGGGGATTATGTTATATGGTTGAATTTCCAATTCAGACTTTTCATTGTAAATCTACATTCGTGGTGATGTATTTGGTCAAGGTATGAATTTGAAAGGTGAGAAATGATCAATTGTATCCGGTATTGAGCAATTGAAAGGACTTACACCTGGGTTGAGTCGTAAAGATTATTAGTATTGATTATTAAGTACCTAAGGAAGGTTTTCATTTAAAAAGTGTTGGTGTAGAGTAAGGTAAGTGATCGGAGTGGTTACGATGGTTGTTTACATCCTTACTTTATTCAGGTAAGGCGAAACGTCGTGGTGACTCAAAAAAATAGTAATCAATTAATTCAATGTTAAAAGAATTTTAAAAATAAGTGAATTTTAAAGGAGTCGCCACCTAATTTTAGGAAAAAATAGGAAACCAGTTAAGTGATCTACAAAACCATTATATTCTAGGTAAGAGTTCAGGTTATTCTGAAGGGAAGGTGTTAGGCATCCTTTGAAACCCACAATTGTGGATCCCGACTGAATTCATTTATTTTTCAAATTGAGGAGTTAAGACAATATACGAGTGAAACAAACATGCGATATACACGAGTAATAAAATAACAACAATAATATAAGACACGACCTAAAGTTTGTCTAACATCGATATATACAAAATATTGAATAAACAATATAATTCGAACTTCGTCTGAATAACTCAAATGGGAAGCATCTCCGGATACCTGTAAATACACTTAGTAAAAGTGTTAGTACTAAATAAATATGAACAAAAATAAATGAATTAAATAACTTAAAAATAAAAATCCACCTTATTAGCATGGGAGGCCATGAAAATCGATGGTAATTTCTTCATCGGCCAATTCTAACATATAAAAAATATAAATCTAAACTAAATTTCCGTCTTTTAAAATGGGGAAGTCTCCAAAACCGAAAGAGAGATTTTTGAGGTCTTCCTCAAAAATTCTGTCCCAGTTAGAACTTTTGGCAAATCTCGAAATGACCTCCAATCTTGACTTGATGGATATAACACTTTTATTGTGAATTTTGAGATGCCCTCAAAAATTCTGTCCTAGTTTTTATTGCAAGGAGAAAAGAAAATCACACTGGGTATATGACCGAGCCATCGTGGCGCCTACATATCCTGTTGAGCCAGGAATCATGTCAAATATAGTTCCAAACCTATAAATGATGAATACTGCAAATAATCTGAGATATGATCATCAGTAGAAAATGTACAATATGAACATGATGAAATAGGAAAATGATATTCCTTGTGATATTCAAAGCCTAGAGACAAAAGATATGTCACATTTTTGGAACGGACAACCCAATGAAGTAAAATAGGCATCTCACACTTAAGAAGTTAGCCTAATGACACTTTTTATAATGAACAACCCAAAAAGGAAAGGAAAATTCATTTTTTCTTTTTTAATGGAAAGAATCTAAAAAATGCTTTGGAAAATATTAAAAAGTTGGTGCTTGCTCACCCTTTTTTTTGTTTTTAGTTGTTTTTTTTTAAGAATAAAGAATGTGATGAGACAGTAAAATCTTGACTACAACAGTTAAGAGTGCCTGTAAATCTTTTTTTTCTTTTTTTAACTAAGACTAAATTTAAGGTAATTCCTACATCTTCAAGTGGTACCTCAAGCATACTTAAGTATCAACCAAATTTGTTTGTCTTACTTCAAACAAAGGTTTTGAATTGTACCAATTCCCCTGTTTCAAGTGTCCTCACAACAAGAAAAGTCCTATTTCGCACATATTTGAAGTATGTGATTTGAGGACATTTT
Organism: Solanum microdontum; assembly: GCA_036250385.1. Taxonomy (NCBI): domain Eukaryota; kingdom Viridiplantae; phylum Streptophyta; class Magnoliopsida; order Solanales; family Solanaceae; genus Solanum; species Solanum microdontum. Next base: position 34,968 of record JAJONQ010000978.1, on the reverse strand, counting down.
TCCAAATGCACTCATACTTACAAGACTGTTCAGTGCATGCAACTGTGATACCATATGCTTGACCCTTATGTAAATCTCCACTAATGTGAGAACATTGGAATGAGATCATGTAGGGCTTGTCATTGGCTTGTAACGTAGGCTTAGGGACGGGTAGGATATATATTTAGGATACGAGTGACTTAATTCCTCCTTGAGCGTCACACTGAATTTGTACTCTTGACGATTGATACGCCTTTGGCGTCAAATCCTTCTCATTTTCCTCCCTTTTTTCGACTTCTTTTGAATTCTCATTTATTGGAGTTTTTTTCTTTTTTCACGCCTTTGTTTTGACTTATTTTGAGTCCTTATTTCTAGGAGCTTTTCTCTTATTTCACTCCTTTCTTTTGAATTTTTCTCCTCTTTTGTTGGAGTATTTTCCTTCTCTGCTTTCACTGGCCTTGTAAGGGTGTTTTTGTTTTTCTTTGTTTCTTTCAACCTCTTTTCTTTCTTTCTTTCTTTCTTTCTTTTTTGTTCTTTCTCTAGAAGTCGTTTTTGCTTTCTTGACTTTAGGAGACTTAATATCTTTTGCCTTTGGCAACTTCAAACATGGATCTTCTCTTATATTCTGTACATCTTTGGTACGCTCAAGATGGTTGAGCCAAGAGATGGATAGTGCATGTAAGCACTCAGAAGGGTAATGGCTAGGATGTGGTTGTCCAAAGAAAAGGCTTCAAACTCAAAATGGGGGAAACTAGGGATGAATGTCATTTGGTAGGCTTTAAAAGGCATAATCGAATCAAAAAAGGCTTACAATCCTTTCCCAAACCAAACATTACTCAAGATTTAGCCTCGAAAAACATTTAGGCCAAGTTCTAAATCAACAATGCAATGCAATTGAATTTGATCTAAAAGCTCACCACAAAATGCACATGAAATAATGAGGTTGACTTTATTCTTATCTTGAATGCATGAAAGAGAATTTTCAAGCATCACAAAAGTACAAATGAGAGGTACCAAAAGAATCTATGGTTTACCACAAAGTCAGTCCTCTCCATCATATCAAATATTTTTATATGCTCCTAATTGCATTGGTCCCAATTGAGTAGAAGACACGACTCTTATGATATATATGCAATTTTATTTTTGAAATAATGAATACCGAACCCAAAAAGGGTTGCCTACGTATCTAATCGAGATGAGAATCAGGTGTGCGTAGTTCATACAAATATGACTTTGAAAATATGCACAAACTATTCTAATCTTTTTTTTCTAAAATTTAAAAGAATGAATACCGAACCCAAGACGGGCTGCCTACGCATTCAACTAAGATGAGAATCAGGTTCGCGTAGTTCGTGCAGATATGACTTTGAAAATATGCACAAACTATTTAACTTTTCTTTTGAACTTTATTTTCAAAAATTTTAAAGAATGAATATCGAATCCGAGAAGGGTTGCCTACGTATCTCACCGGGACGAGAATCAAGTTCACGTAGTTCGTGAATATATGACATAAAATAATTTCAAAATTTAGACAAACTCGGAGTGATTCATTGTATCCTCTTAACTGTCGATCTTTGTGCTTTCTGTTGAATGTGGTCCCTCATTTTTCTTACAGTAACCACTTGTTGTTATATTATTTTTTTTGAATGTCTCTTGGAATTGTGTCTTCTCCCAATTATCCACGAGAACCAGACATTGTTATGACCATCCCTGACTGTCGTCGGGGATGATTTTCCTGCAAAAATATGAGAAATGTGTGAAAGCAGGGCCAACATGCAAAAATAATAAAAAAATAAATGAGTGTGACCTCATAGTCAAAGACTCCCCTAATTTATCTTTTTGACTTGAAATTAATGTCTTGTGAAATACAAAGACTCGAATTTCACGAGTCCTCTTGTTCTTTGCAACTTCGGACGAACAATTACTTTTAGATTTTGACATAAATCAAACTCTCGCTTAAAAAGAAGAAAAACTCAAAAGGTAAAAGTGTTAGTTCATGTTCATAATGGATAATGCAAAATATCACACGAAGAATTAATTAAACACATAAGCACTGCTTTGATTGAAGACAAACTCAATTATACCACATAGCATACAAACAGTTATTACGCGTCCTATACAAATATGTGACCATTTTGTGCCAAGGATGGCTATCGATCTGAACGATGTATTACGTCATTTGACAACATTGTCTCAAAACCTGAATTTATACAAACTTTATGAATAAAACTGAATAGGGATACATAATAGGGAAAAGGGGATACAAATAATCAGTCTCACGCAGGGGTACCATCATAAATTATGCCTCCATGGACGGTCCTTTTGTTTGATTTCTTATCATCTCTAAATGTCAACGTTTTCAGATGCAACGGTAATTTGATCCTTCTTTGACTCGAACAAACTCTTAACCTCCTTACCTCAAGGGACATTGTTTTGTCAAATGATGTATACATCCTTCAAATTTAATACATAAGCATGATTGTCTATTATTGCTCAATGGGCCAAATAGACACAAGGTGGGCCTCTAATGGACCCAACACACCTTGAGTTTTGGGTCAACTTAGTTCAAAATGCACTAGATTCGAGATTTGGTTTCGCTCTACGCTAGTTGACTAAGAGTGACTTTTGAAAGATCGAGAACCCAAACAGACAACTTATGATGGAACTCACGACAACCATTGGACGCATGACGAACCAAAAAATTGCCGATCATTTCGAAAAATGGTCGAGTATAAAAAGTCCGGCTGCGATTACGCAGAAACCGTTCTTAATATACTATACATACAAGTTGGAAAATGTCATGAATGCAATGACAATATACATACAATTAAATGAATAATGAATAAACAACAAGTACAATATACAAATAATCAACAAAATATAAAAGATACAAGATATAATACAATAAGAAAAAAGACTCCTCAATTAGAAAAAATGAACTCATAATTGTTAGTTACTCTATATCTCCAGCAAAGTCGTCATTCTGTTTAATCCCTACCTTATTCAGGTAAGGCGAAACGTTGTGGTGACTAAAAAAAATCAATTAATTCAATGTTAAAAGAATTTTAAAAATAAACAAATTTTAAAGGAGTCGCCACCTAATTTTAGGAAAAAAATAAGAAACCAATTAAGTGATCTACGAAATCATTAGATTCTAGGTAAGGCTTAAGGTTATTCCGAAGGGAAAGTGTTAGGCATCCTTTGAAATCCACAATTATGGGTCCCAATTGAATTCTTTTTTTTTTCAAGTTGAGGAGGAGATAAGACAATATACAAGTGAAACAAAAATGCGATATACACAAGTAATAAAATAAAAACAATAATATAAGACACAACCTAATGTTTGTCTAATATCGATATATACAAAATAATGAATAAACAATATAATTCGAACTTCGTTCGAAGAGTTTCAATGGGAAGCATCTCCGGGTACCTGTAAAGACACTTAGTAAAAGTGTTAGTACAAAATAAATATAAACAAAAACAAATGAATTAAATAACTTAAAAATAAAAATCCGCCTTATTAACATGGGAGGACTTGGAAATCGACAGTAATTTCTTCATCGGCCAATTTTAACATATAAAATATATAAATTTAAACTAAATTTCCATCTTTTAAAATGGAGAGGCCTCCAAAATCGACGGAGAGATTTTCTCATTGGCCTATTTTAACTCGTAAAAATATAAAATCATACTAAACCAACAAACACTACAAGAAAAATGGCTATTAACGAAGGGAAATCTGGTCCATAAAACTCTATTTCTGGTCCTTAAAAGTCAATAGCGACCAAAATAATCTGGTCGCCTCCCGTCCATATAGGCTTCGTCGCTAAAAGTCAACTGCGACGAGCATTTCCTACTTGTCCCTATAAATGGTTAGCGACCGGAAAAACCATGGTCTCCAAAATAGATATGGCGACCATTTTTCTGGTCCCTAATTAAAGATTACTAGCATGCTCCTTTAGTCCATACAGACTTTTAGCGACCAGTTTCTTTTAGTCCTCAAAAGATATATGGTCCCTAAATTTGTTTTATGGCCCATAAATTATGATCCCAAACTAAATACATAATTTTCTTTGTCCAATTTCAAAAAATACTATAAATTTACAATATAGAGAATGAATTGGATGTAAATTATAAAAAGAACTATTGTATATATAACGAAGAAATGCTGCATACCAACTATCATATACACATAGCATATCCATAACATTGTTTATACAATCCCAAACCTAACATCCCTAGTATGTATTGTAATGTTTTCCCCAAAAATCTTAGCAAAGACGATAATCAGCTTTGTATAGCCTGTACGTGGGTCTTCAAAACCTATATCTTCAAAAGTCAAAACCTGAAAAAAGTAACACAACATTAACCCATAGAGAAAATCGATAAAAATATTACTGGAACAAATTTTTACTCACTTGAGCAAAGAACCTCAAATTCGTCAAGTATAGTTATTCTGAAAAATCTCTACATGTACAACCACACACTTCAAAGTAACACATCAGTGTAAAAGAGGCCGCTAGAATACAAATAATAATGAATTAGTGTATGGATGAGATAGAGAAAGACTGTGTATGTAATGAAGGAGTTTTCAAGACAAAACTTAGCATAAACAACAAAAATTTATGCCAGTTATGTTTTACAATTCAAGACAATGACAAGTAATAATAATCAATAGAGCCTTCAAGATGGTTAGAAAAATTATCTGTCCACCAAGAAACAAAATATAGTTTATTCCAATTACATTTTACATTAGTCATCATCAAATGATTCCCCTAATTTTCTAGCTACAACTTTCTCTCCTTTTTTTAATTAGTGGACAAGTTTCCTCTTCAACAGTTGTATGTGGCCTCAGAATATTATGATATACTTAAGTCATCTAACATACACAAGAGAAATATTTTCACTTTGTCATTCTCCTTCATCATATAATTTAACTATAGCTCCATTGAAATGTGACACAGTTCTTTCAATCAATCAAGTTGTAGTGTAAATATCTCCTCACAAAACACAACGAGATCAAATGACATGGTCATAATACAATTGGTAGAACGAAAATCTATTATAATGACGTAGTATAAACAGGACATTGATGTCTATTCAAAATTAGTGCATGCACAACTTTTAAAATAACATTTGAAATTAATAATTACCCCAGTGGCTAATATACTTGTTATCTAAAGCAATTCGTTCAAAAAGAGAACTTCTCATTATGTTTCTCAATCAAGTTAATCATCATAATTGATTCCTACATATATGAGATATCATATGACAATAGCATAAACAGGGCATTCGAAGCATCAATCTCATTCTATGCTCTATGCCATCTTCCTTATACTTTGACTATTAATTCATGTGCACAAACTAAATTCATATAACTTTCTTTTATGAAAAATTATTACCTGAAATATGAGGGATATTGCAGGGAGCTATCTATTTTAAGCTGCAATATGTTGAGAGTCTACTGTTTTGTAACATCATCACCTTCACTATAAATACCTGATCATACAAGAAGTAAATTTAACTTGTTCACAGTCCTTTAAGAAGAGATGTTTTTGAAAGGAAGCTCTGTAATTGTAATTCTGATAACAGACACAGGTACTCTACTTTGTTGCTTGTTCTATCTGGATGCCAATTAATTATCTCAACATCTTAAGTAACATTTATAGCAACCTCACTTATAATTGACTTTTTAACTTCAGTATTTTAGAACTGAAATTTCATATAAAACATAACAAGACAAAAAATAAAAATTTCACCTTTCCTCAACATTTTTCCTCAACCTTCCTGCAATTGCCATCTTCGGCAAAAGGGAGAAGGAGAATTGGTCACAAAAAATGATAAAAACATTATACATTTGTTAAACACTAGAGATGATGAAACAGAAGTTTAACATGGTTGTATTTCATTATTTGAAATTATGTAAGATAAAAGCTATCGTAGAAAATGATACCAGGCTAGTGATGAGCAGCTTTGCACAATAATAGACTTCTCGCAGGACTCCACAAGTTTAGATGTCTTTCCGTCAAAGTTCCTGCCAAGCTCAAGCCCATCCTTAACCATGATTTCACATAGCTATTAGAACACTAATAAATTTAGGAGATCACATTATTTTAATTCACAACAAATTATGACTTCTGAAACATCAATAGAATACATATAATTCAAAAAGAATTAAAGCTTACTGAAACATTAAAACAAGGAATAAAAAATCAAATCAAGAATTAAGAAGTGTGTCACCTATTCAATAAGCTTACATGTTCATTCTCCAAAGGCAGTGGTTTTGGCTAGTTCAATATTTTTTCTTGATGAAGAACCTAAAAATTGGTGTTTAGAATGAATTTACCTATGAAAAAAAAAAGAAATATGCAGGGCAAGGTTAGAAGATTTCATAACCTAAAATATTCAGTACATTTGACAAATTATATATTGATTGACATGAATGTTCAAGGATAAAAAATTATACACTAGTACTTTTACATAAGTACAACAATGAAGTTTCCCATCACTTATGTCTATCATGCACCCAATGCCTTGAAAGAAGGAGAAAGTTATATAACAAACCGATGGTCAATAGAGCTCTAATGCTCACGGGCACCCAAACAAACTCACATGAAATTCAAAAGAAAATACAGTTATATTACAATAGGTAAAAAGGTTAATTGCATAAAAACCAAAAATGATTATTTATAAGGACGTTGTATTGTTAAAGCATTTTTAGATCGTATAACAAATTTCGCATCTATCAAATTAACAAGGCTCTGTATGGCTAACTTAATGGTAAACTTAAGAAAGTGTGTAGCAAGAAGTAGAAATGGTAATTAATCCAAAATGAGTAGATTTGACCTATCAAAAATGAAGGACAAGGCAGTGACAATATAGACATAGACACTTTTTAATAATCATATTATAACTAGACAACATAATAGTAAAAAGATGATAACACCAAGGGAACCAATTAAACCTTAAACAAATATTTTAATGTTAGCAATATTAATCAAATTGTTAGCTAAGTCATCCGTACTTAAAATAACTATTAAGTAAAGATAGAGCAATTTTTTGGAACTTTTGCTACCAACACCTTTCTTCCTCCACTCCCCTTGAGCCACAAACACAAAATAAGATGATAGATTAGTAGTACGACTACCCCAAATTATATCAAGCATCAAATTATTTCTAATATAAAGAGATTATTTCTACCATGCGAACCTACCAAAGCAATTGTCGTTGAAACAACAAGGTAAAGTGCAAACTAGACATATCAGAATTAAAATAAATAATCTATCTGCACAATTAAACTAGAGTAAATAAATAACAATGAATCTCAAGCTTAACCCAAACAATGACTATCATACTAAACTATGAAACCTCCATTAGAATCATCATGATATATTTCTCAAAGATTCAGGAAAGGATGAACATATTTTAACTAATTGGTGAACCCCTAAATAGTACTAAAAGACCACACTTCCCCAGAAGCTCAACCAAAATGACATAGAACATTAAGAAACTCCAAATCCTCATCATCTAACTTTGTCCCAATGAAATCTTGGACCCAAAAAGTTTAGAATCTTAACAGCATAGTTGCAGGGAGAGTAAAAAGAAACGCAACTGTCCCAAAATATATAATGAAGGTTGAGTTCACTGCCTCCCAAAATATAAAACTAAATCTGAAACTTAGATATTTTATTTTGATCTTCCCTATGTTCAGATAAAATATACTTTCTCAAAAGTGATTCAACCCGTTTTCACACAAATTCATAACCAACAAGCCCTTGTCCCTTTTTCACAAGAAAAATAAGAAAAAATCACAGTATACTCTCCATTCATAAATTACATAGAAGAATTTTAATAGATGGGGACTTACATCTCTTTTGTAGCTTTCATGCCTAAATCCTCTGCCACTGAACAAATGGAGTTTGATTTCTAGGTTTCACAGGCTATTATTTTCGAAACAAGAGGATATACATATAGGTTAGTAGCAGTTTGTACCATAAAATTTAAGATTAAGAATTTTGTAGAGGGTTTGGGGATTTGAAGAACCAATTTTCACAGAGAAAAGGTTTAATTTGGGAAGAGAGAAGTGGGACGAGGTTAGGGTTGGGGTGGGGTATATTGAAATATATTTTACTTTCACCGCTCATTTTACATGATTAGGACCAGTTATTTACTATTTTAGAGACTAGATATTTTCTCTTCCCTAAATTAGAAACGAGATATGAAAATTAAACACTAGAAAAAAATCCAGTCCCTGTATATATACAATTAAGGACCAAAATTTGTACTCGTCCCAAATCGTTGGTCCCTAGTGATGCTTTTTCTTGTAGTGAAAAGATGTGCATAATAATAAATACAATAACATGCAATCAATAACTAAATGACAAAATAACCAAAACAACAAGACATAATGCTGGACACATTTTAGAAAATTGCATGAAATTTGATAGATATGAACAAAAACTTAGCAACAATGATGACCATGAAGAACCTAAATAACACTTTATATACGACACCAAACAACACCAATCTAAATAAAGCAGTGTATCACAAAATTATATTTGCAGACCCTCTAAATAAAGAAAAATCAATTCAAAAAGTCAGAAACAATAATAATACCACCATCAAAATAATAAAATAACGATAAATTTCAGCCACCATTAAAATAATAGTAACAGTAAACAGCCCCGGTTGTGTTTTGAACAAGAAATAGAGTTACGAAATAAATAAACTATACTAAAAAATTAAGGTTATCGGAGTTATATGTTTTCCGGCCAGATTCGATTGTTGGTCGGAGCTGCGGGTGGAGATAGCTGAGGCTTTGCTTGTTGTGCGCTGGATCTTGGAGCTTCGAGCAGTGAGCTTGAGCTAGCCGCTGAGGCTGTTGTTTGCTAGTAATGGGTGGTGATGAGGTGATAACTCGGAGCTGTTGATGACCTGCAAAAATAACAAAAAACATAAACTCGAAAAGGGGGGAAAGGGGAAGGGGCTGGCAGCGTTTGATGGCTGTTTGGCAGTGGTTTGGGTCGGGGTTTTGGTCGAAAATGAATGAGGTTTGGGAGTTGTTTCAGTTGGCTGTTTGGTGGTTGTTGTTTGGTTCCGATTTGGAGTTGCTGGAGAGGCAGTGAATTTGTTTGGGTTGCCGGTAGAGCTGATTGTCTGTTTCTGATTTAGGGGGTTTAGGGTTGTTATTTCTGATGGTTTTTGCTGGAAAATGGCGGGTCTGGCCGGAAAAGGAATAGGGGTTTAAGGGTTTGATTGGAGAGGAGAAAATAGAGGGTGGTTTTTGTGATATCTCCGGCGAGGATGGTGGTTTCAGCAGGTCTGAAACAGTGACGGGGAAGAGAAAACCATGGGGGTTCTTTAAAAGATTTGGGTTGGTTTTTGGTGACTTTTCACAAGAAAAAAAATCGGAAAGGGAACAGGTCAGAGTAATTGGGGTCTTGGGTGGTGGTGGCTCGTCGGGAAATGCTTGGACAAGGATGGTGGCTGGAAAAGGAAATGAACAGTAAAGAGACCCTAAAAAATCTGAAAAATTATTAAACATTATCTCAAATATTTGATCCACCACCCCTTAACTTAATGACCAAACTATTCTTTAAATAGAAAATTGAAAATCACTTATTATACCATACCACTATCTTAAAATCATGGGCCAAAATCACTAGCTAATAAAATATATGTGTATGACATCTTATCCATATTTGAATGACTTTCTAGACTATGCAAAATATCAAAATGAATTAACAAATGTAACAAATAAAATGAATATTAAAAGATGTAATGAACGTAACCAATGACATGTAAAAAATGCAATTTAATAAAAATAATGATTTAATCAAAATGAACAAATATTTGAATATCTTCAACCGGCTCTGACAAAAAAAATGTAATTAAAATTAATTGATAAAAGAAAATTCTAAAATTTTGACAAATAAAGATAAATATCGATAAGCTTATTTAAAATTATAAAAAATATATTTTGAACTATTGAATAAATAGAAATTAAGAGTTACGAATTTTAAAAATGTTAGGCCAAAATTAGGTGTCAACAATGGGTGTTAGTATTGAGAGTGTGGGCTTCAGTAGAAGGATTTGAAGAGTATGTAGAGTCAAGTGAATGGAAATGACTGGTATCGACTCTTCATAGGAAAACCTTTAGTGTTATTCCGTGAAATGCTTACGTGACCATATATTTCATTTTGTACACGGTAGTGAGTATGTTTCACTAGCTTTGATTACGTGTGTTTTCACTTTGTGGGTGGATCCCTAGTGGTGGATCTTGGTTATCAATCCTGCAATGTTTACTTGGAAGATTGGGAAGATTTGGTTATTTCAAATGACATAATTGGTATTGTCTTGGAAGTGTTAAAGTATTTTAGTGGTTCTACATGTACCACATTACTTGTGTGAAATTATAGAAGAGCTACCTTGCGTATTTATGGTTGTCCGACAATCTTGATATTCATCTTGTCGTTGAGGTCATGTATCGGTTACGTGTGGTTGAATATGGGGATCATTGGGTCCAATTCTATTGTTCTTAAGAGGTAATCTACAATTACTAAATCTATCATTTCGATAGTGTTGTTGGAGGGTTTGTATGCTTGGACATATCCCTCGATGAATATGTGATTTCTAAAGACCAAACTTTTATAACTTAAACTCATGGGAAATTGGGTTGTGAGATGGAGATGTTGATAAGAGCTATGATTGTTTGGGTATTATGATTGTGTGTTGGTTCGTTAAGATTCACTTATAATTTTGGCGAGTTTTGATTTAGGATTTTATCATGGTTATGTGAGAAAGGATTCGTTATAATGTTTGTGTCAAGTCCTTGATAACATGTTGTAGACATGTGTACGATCAACTATGGTGGTTATTGGGAATAAGTTTGTTGTTAGTTAAGTGTACATACAACAATAATTATCACTCAAGTATTGTGATGACTTCATTGAGGCCTTGTATGGGAGGATGTGTAGGTATACAATTTGGTTGGTTTGGGGACAAAGATTATATCATAAAGTGAACTCAGTTATGTTATACAAGACCTTTTGTATGAGTAAGAAACGTTTAAAATTCTTGATCGTGATGTTCGGAAGCTAAGGGCATGCGAGACAATTATCTCCAGTTGTTTAACGATTCAAGTACTACTCCACTCTAGCTTAACCCTTTTCTCCTAGATTGTCACTTGGGAACGAGTGATAGGTAAATTGGTATATATTGTAACGACCTAACTCCGTTGTTATGGAAAAGTCAATGGGGAAAGAAATTGGGCCGAAAAACTTTTTGGTAGTAACTTGAGATTTCCTAGCCTAGTCTAGATTTGGACGAAATCGGAGTCATGAGAGTCTAGGAAAATCTGGTAATGAATGAGAGATCTAATTATGATTTGGATCATATGAGTAGATAGCTAAGACGTTAAGGAACCTGTACGACTTTACGGAATCGAATTCGGGTGAGTAGAATGCCCGAAAATAATCTTAGAGTGAATAGGTAATTGTTGAATGTCAGGGTTGAAGATGTGTGGTGAAATGAGGCCTTGTAACTCAAATTCCTACATTTTGTCTCCGTGCATCCAACTGTAGCGGGAAGGATGCATCTGTAGCGGGGTCCCCCCGTAGCGGGACAGTCGCAACTTAAATAGGGTAAAACCCCCCAAAATCGTTATTTTCTGCAAAAGTTCTTTCTTAAGAGCTAAGAAATGACCTAGGGCTATTTCTTGACCCTTTTTTACCATTCTTGAGGCAAAATGTAAGGTTTTAACTCCCCGAATATATTTTTTGATCCGTAGAACATAATCTAATGGGTAAATTCAATGGGGGATGGTTTTTATATGGAATTTATAGTGGAAACAACCCTAATTGGGATCAAGGGTTTGACCTAGGGTTGATATTATTGATATAATCCGAGTAATTAGGTGTTGTTTATTGATCCTTGCGTATATTAATTATTTGTAGACCTAGAACAAACGGAAAGAATTCGGAAAGGGAAGATTCAAGTGCCTTAGGGGATTCAAGCTTGGATTCGAGGTAGGTGATGGTTGTGATTTCATGATGGTGTGATATATGTTTGTTCTTGCTTCATTATAATATGTGTATGCATGCGAATGTTGCATTATTGATCACACTTGTTGTAAATGAGGATAGATGAATGATGAATGCCATGAATCACGACTTGATTATGTGATTATGAGAATGTACATTGTGATTGTGATTGTGGCTTGTTGAATGGATCGGGTGTTGCGTTCCTGACACACTAACTATGGGATCAGTTGCCACGTTCCGTCATAAATTTTGAATCAGTTGCCACGTTTCGGCATAACTATGGGATCAATTTCCACGTTCCGATATGCTAGAAACTTGGGTTTGGGTTCCATGAGAGGACCATTGACTTGTCATATTAATGTAATTGAGCATGTGAAATTGTACGTTATTCGTAAATGATGATAATATTGTATATGTTCGGTGTATCTATGTTATTATATGTTCTAATGGCCTATGTATGTTTCACCTTTTGGGATATCCCCGTGATCCTACCAGTACACGGTGGTTGTGTACTGATACTGCACTTTCTTATTCTTTGTTGAGTACATGACATCTTCAGGTGGCTATTGATAGATTTCAGCTACGTGACTATTGAGCGTGATCGGATTGAAAGGTGAGCCATTTCTTTCAGGCTGCCATGGATCTTTCTTATTTAAGTCCACTATTTTCGGACTCAGACTATGTGTTAAGGTGTTTGTTTAGTTTCGGGATTGTACCCCTTGTTCTTAGACTTGTCGTTGGTAGAGTTTTGATGACTTTCAGGTTCTAGGGGTTGTTCTTCCGCATTTGTTTGGTTAGTTGTTTGTTAAAGCCTTGGAATTTATGGGGACTCCATTTTTATTGTCTCTTAAACACGCTTCCGTATTTTAAAATGCCTTAGTTTTTATAAAATTTATTAGTTTGGGTTGTACTAATAGTTCTCCCACCGGAGGGCTAGTGTGGGTGCCAATCACGACGGTCTGGATCGTGACAATGTATCTGAATTTTGTAGATTAAAAATCAAAAAAAAAAATTAAAAAAATGACGATGAAGATGAACTGGAAAGAATAAAAATGAATTAAGAAGAGTAACTCTTGATTAACTTGAAATCATTTAACTGGTAAGATTAAATATTTGAAATTTATAAAATGGTGTGATAAAGGTATCTGGTGATATAGTGAAGTGATTAAAGGCGTGAAAAAAGGAAGAAAATCGCGGAGTTAGAAGATTGGACGTTATGTATCCGGAAAAGAAAGAATTTGGAAAAAAAGGGATTCTTGTAATTTTTTTGGAATGGTAGAGAATAATAGAAAATATGGAAAAAAAAGTTTTGATATATTTAGTAGGTTGCTTGCTGAGTTGTATGTTTTTCGATTCTCACTCCTTGCGTCTACACTTCTGAAGGTTCCGAGCCTAGTTCCGTGTGATTTATCTTCTTCTTCACCATTCTCCATGGCTCAACAAGGATTTTGACAGGTAGATGCTTGTCATTCCGGCGGACCCTTTTCTTCCTTTATGTTTATGCTTTGTTCTATTTGAGAAATAAAGACTTTTGAAATTTGTAATTATCTTTCAATTCTGTCTTAATATATTAGAGGATTGAATACGTGACAACAAGGTTTTGGGTTATATTAGAATGACTAAGTTTTTTGCTCATTTATTTATCTTGTCTTCCTTTTCGGTTTTCTTAGCATTTTGGATTTGAGGCTGACTTGTCGTAGTGGGATAGATGAGTGCAATCTCTTCCATTTTTGGGTCGTGAGACTAATTTATTCTTAATTTTGTTCTTATATTTTAGAAACTATGAATATCTATTTTTAGGATCTTATTAAGGTTGTTCTGAATTCAGTTTTATCTAGTTTGTGAGTTTTTAAGATGTTAATGTCGAGAGAGGAATTTATTGCTACCTTGTGATCGAATCTTTTGTTATTGAATATAATCTTGTCTCTTAACCCTTCTAGGAGATATAAGGTTTGGAAATATGACATTTTTAGGAAGAGACAACACTTTTCAAGCATGGACTGAAAAGAGAATGAGTAAAAATTATTGGGGCGATTGTGGGGTGTTGCTATGATGGCCAGGGGACCACTAGAGTGGTTCGAACTATAGCATCCAAGGGACTGGTATAGTGGTCCAAGACATTCCTTTCTTGGATAATCCTATGTAAGAAAAATATTTTTTCCGCCAAGGTGGGCGATCCCAGCTTTACTAGACTAGATAGACCCAATTTTAGACTCAGGAATTACACCGCGGATATTTTTTAAATGAAAGGATGGATCATTACATTTAAATGAGTTTTACTAAACATGACATAAACTCTATAAAATTGAAGTTCATTCTTCCCCTCTCGTATAAAGAGATAGACATTAGTTAGAAAGAATCAAAGAAATATATATATGGATCCCAATATGATTAATATATTTATGTTATTCACCATAAAAGGAGATTATTTCATCAGAGTAATAAATGTACATATTCATTTAATAAAAATTTAGTAAGACATCTTCAAATAATTTCTCTTCATCTTGAGTATTTTTCTTAAAATAAATAAAATATATCTTTTAATTTGAACACTATTGTAAACATATTAGTTTGGTAAGTGATTTGTGCAATTATTTCAGATTGACTTGTCTCAAAACTAATATAGAAAAATATATATAATGTGAATCGAGTGACAGGTTGGTGAGTATCGGACATTAACAAAAACATATTTAAGCAAGACTTTGTTTCAAATATATTTGAAAGCAACATGATTTTTTAACCTAATATGGTTTATCCAAAATGAAAGAAAATAATAATGTTCTTCAACAGGCGATGTAGCTTCTTCAATCATACATACATCACCATTTAAGATTTAAAAAATATTTGTGTTTTTTAAATTAACCATCAAATTGAATATTTTTAAGCATATTTAAATAGTGTCAAAATTTATATTTCAATATTCCTAACCAATAGTTAAAATGTTCCCTTGTTTCAATATTTAATTATATACATCCTTGAATAAAAATATAATTTTTATTTTTAAAAAAAACTCGATGAAGGAAATTAGTAAACAAATACATTTGCGATAACTTTATGACCATTTTCTACGGACACTACTTAAATTTAAACCACATTAATATTTTTCCTAATAAGTTGGTCAACATAATACCGGAGCCATAAGTAAATATATTTCAAGATGATTCTATCTAACTTTATCTAATATCCACTCATTTAGGGTTTTTCCAAAATAGTTCTTGCTAGCAAGAAAAAAATCTCTAATTCAAACTTTTAAAAATATACAGAATTAAAATTTTCTCTATAAATAGGAGTCAATCCTACGCAAAAAAATCACAACAACCACTACTACTATAAAGCCATTTTATCCCTTATATCCAAACAAACATATTTCTCCTCCCCTTAGCCATGACTAGAAACAAAGTGAACTATGCTTTGATTGAAGATGATAGTAAAAGAAAAGTCTCATATAATAAAAGACTGAAAGGGCTCTTGAAAAAATCTGATGAACTGAAAACACTTTGTGATGTAGAAGTGGCTGCAGTCATATACAACCCTTACTGAAATGAACCATATACATTTTCAAATAATGATGTTGTACGCAACACTTTTAGTAACTTCAAGGATTTGCTGACATTGGAGAGATCTAAAAACATGGTGACAAGAGACGAGTTCACCATGCAAAGGATCAAGAAGTTGGAGGAGCAACTTCAAAAGGTAAGAAAGGAAAATAGGGTCTAGGAAATGACAAATGAGATGTATGAGGTGTTCAAGAGAAAAAAAAGTTTTTGTTGACATGAATCCTTACGATGTCAATGACCTACGTTGTGTAATCAAGAAAAATCTAAACAGGTACGTGAACTAATGATAAAAGAGGCAGATGGAGAGGGTTCTACATCGAATGCCCCTCAACCCATTGTTGAAACAATGGTACCCATTAGGAACAACTCTGAAGGACCAAGGGATCTTTATCCTCTATTGTTTTCACAAATGTTTCCTCCAATGGTTCCACAATTGTTTTATCCAATGCCTCAACACATGGTTGTTGGAAAACCACCTGGATTGACCCCTCCAATGCCGTCAACAATAATGGATTCTTTGATTCCTTCACCAATGATGGATTCTATGATGCCTTCACCAACGATTGATTCTTCGATGCCTTGATGAATGATGGCTCCTCCAATGTATTCTCCAGTGTCTCCTACAATGACACAACAAATGGAACCTTCAATGGATATCCCTTCAATTGGTGTATCAATGTCAATGAATAACAATCAGAATTACTCTATTGACTTACCATATAGTCCTACTATTTCTAGGTTGCTCAACTGGAATGATGATGTTGTGATAACTTTATTGGATGATCCGTTTATTAAAAATATTAATGTGCAAGATCCAAATCACACCAAAAAAATCTAAGGACCAATGTGTGTATTTTTAATTAGTACTATTTTCTATGTACATATGGTCAAATGGAGTATTTATGTCGTTTACTATTTTAAATATCTAAATTGTATCATTGGACTCTTCGAATAAGTTTTCCTTCATCCTCCTTTGAAGTTTCCTTTTGTCGTATTCCTTGATTTGTTTCAAAGTTTGTAGTTTCATTCACTTATTAAATCGATGGTCAATTATTTTAATGTTTATTAGATACTGATTTTTTTTTCATTTATTACTATTATTATTGAAATTTTGTTGTTAGTATAATTTTTTAAAATGACCTCTTTCACTTCAAAATCTAACAAACCAATTTACATATAGGGTGACATTTTATTTTGACAGTTTCTGGTGTAAATTAGTAACACATCTAATATTAAAATTGAATTAAACAAAATTAATTGTCCTATTTAAAACTCATATATTTTTTTTAAAATATGGTGATAGTACAAGATTCATTAATTTTGTGGCTTTTGTATGTTATAAACTTCAATGGTTTTTTTAAACTTAATTTTTAGAATTGATGTTTGCACTCCCAAAACATAGAATTGGATCATCACATTTATATTTTGGTTCCATTTTCTCTTTTTTTTTTCTCCCTTCGTGAAGTAGATAAATTCTTCCTGAATGGTACGATTTAGAAATAAATTCAAATTATGTTTTGAAAATAATAAATGTATCCCCTGCATTAGAAATATAAATTTTTGTGTTTATTTATCAATTGGAAGACAAAAATATTCAGATAAGAAATAAAAAAATAAGGCAATGAAGATGATCGCATATTAATAGGTAAAAAGTGAACCATGACGGTTAATAATATACCACATTTAATTTAAAATTTGAGATTTACAAATATCGTAATTTTACTGAAACATGTCCGTGAATGTTTTAAGCTTGTTGAAATATTTTTTTATGATGTTCATTTGACCAGAATGAGCATGTTTATGTTGTGATATTTTTTCCGGTTTGGTTATGTAATGTTAATTTTGATTAACTGTTGGTTTGTATATCTATTTTTGGTTGTGCATATTCATGCGTTATAATATATCTTTTGGGTTTTATTTATACTATTGTTCTTTCCCAATTGTTGTCTTTATTGTCAAACCGGGTGACTTATCCAATTCATAATTTGCTAAAGAAAAAGTCAACGTAAGATACTATGGATAGTTTGGTTGATAATAGGTGACTGATATGATCCAAATAAATTAAGTCAATTTTACAATGATCCATGATATTTAGTGTTAATGTTTTCATTTAGTTGTTGTCATTCCTATAGATTCTAATGCGTCAAGTTGGTATTGATAGTTGTTTTCTGTTTGGTTGACATTTTCATTGAGTGGTGAGTGTTTGTGTTTACCTTTTCATTTCTTGTACCCTAGAAGTCCTCATTGACCTTAAAATGAGTATGTATGAATTAGCAGAGAAATACATAATAGACAGGATTATGATACTATGTGTGTGCATGTTGCATCTTCCTGAGAGTGAGTGTTTGATTCTGAATCTTAAATTCTCTAGTTTCATTTATACTATATATTTTGGGGATCCTCTTTTCCTATGTCGGCACATATAGAAGAGGTCATTGCCATTCTCAAATAGTTTTCGTGAAGTGAGACATAGATTGTATGAATGATAACTGAGCTTAAATGTTGTCATGTGATAAACTGTGGCTTCTATGATTCAGCGTTAGTGTCAAGTCGAATTCTTGCTAGGTAGAAGAGTGAATTATGAGTCTGTATGATGTTGAAGTTTTGTATTCCTTTAGGATAAGAACTATTTTATGTTTTTTGTGTTTTGATAAGTTTGTAGTTTACCAACTTGTAAGTTTCTAAGCTTATACTATTGTGTGTTTAGAGAGAAAAAGAAGGCATTTACGATGTTTAAGCCTTGAAAAGTAGGTTTTCATAATTTACAGGCAATCAAGTAGAAATAAAGTAAAAAGGTTCAAAGCTAAAAGTGATCAAATATGTTGTGATAAAGTGATGTTGATGTCTTCGCATGTCCACATGTGGCTCCATATCACTAACTTACCTAATTGCAACTAGAGGAAGAATGGTTGCAGAAAAAGGTTGGTGTGGCGTAAGCAAATGCGGCCACAACTCCTAATATGGGGATGCATCTCACCTACATTTCAAATTAAGTGAGAAGCGACAATTTCACCATACTACTTGATATGGGAAATCAATTGTGACTGAAACAACAAATGCAGTGACGCAGTGCGTGTGTAAGACCTAATTGTAATGACCTGGTCAGTTATTTTTAGAAATTGTTGTAAATTTATTATTTTACCCCTCCCAATATTGGCCTCGAATCATTTTTGAATAAGTTTTGAAATTCATTTCGAGTTCCGAGTTAGAAGTTGTAGATTTTGGAAATTTTGGAAATTTGAAAGGCTAATGTTGTTAAAAAGTGGTTTTCGGTGTCTTTGGGAGCTTCGAGTATTATAATGGAATTCTGTCAATTTCATCAGTTTTGGCATGTGGACATAGGTCTATGAGAGTTTTCGGTATTTGATTTAGAGTCTTTTTTCAGGATTTGAGGTCCTAAGTTGGAAATTTTTGGAATTTTAGCCTTTTGGATGACTTTGGTCAACATTCTGGGTTCCGATGCTTGGATCAGAATTCTCAGAGTTCTGTTTGATTCGGGCAATGATTTTGGCCTTTGTGAGGTCTTGATTGAATTTTCAGAGGTCCCAAGCTTGATTTAGCCTTTTTAGGCATTATGATTAGTTTCTTGTGACTTACACGAACCTCGGGTCAAGGAGAACTCAAATTCGTGTTTTGATGATTCTGTTTTGTACAGAATGCCAAGTATAATATGTACGAGATTCTGAACAAATCCTGATGGTCCTTTTCATGTTTTGAGAGTTGGCTGAATTTTCTGGTCTATGATTTATATACCCTTCGCGTTTGTGATATGACTTTTGCTTAATCGACCTTCACTTAAGCTAAGGCATGATTTCTAGAGCGAATGGCGGACTTTACCGGGGTTAGCTTAAGTGAGCCAAGACTTGCTTTAGCGATGATTACTTAAGCGGAACCTGGTTTACAAAAATGAGACCCCACTTTAAGTGGGGTTAACTTAAGCGAAACCTGGTTTCGCTAAGCATTTGAGAGGGATTTTGGCCTACTATTTCGGGGTTTAACCCCCACTTTCTATTTTTGAGCTTTGTAAAATCCTTGGACATTATGCGTTGGACCCCAAAGCTATGTCGTTTAAACCCTAAACTACATCGTTTAAACCCTAAACTACGTAGTTTTGGTCAGTTTTAGCCTAGAAACTAAATTAGAATCTACCCTAAGCAAATCATTCACCAAAAACATAGAAAACTAGAACGCAGAGGAGAAAGAGTCGACCAAGTCCTAGTCTAGGAACGCAGCAGGTTTTCATCAGTTCTAGCCCCGAAATAAAAAAAATATTCCATAAATATCATCACCAGGTATGTGGTATTTCACTAGTGGGTTCCTTTCGCCCATTAGGTCCCTAGTTTTCAGTCAGAATCTTGATTCCCTTAATATTATCTAGACCTAGGGTTTCTTGAATGTTGGAGATCGTTGGGTTTTAGCTGTTAGAATGATCCAAATCAGATTATCATGATTTTAGTATTGTTTTGTGTAGATTCTTTCATAATTTCAGAAATCTAGCTATGTAGTTCTTTTAGTTCATGAATTACACATGCTAGGTCAGATATTTCAGATATACATGCCTTAGATTTGAATGTTTCATTATCAGCATATTAATGTTGTATTTTCGGTTAGCATGTTAGTATTTTGAGCTATCCAATATTATAGAAATTCAGTCATAAATTGTTAACTACATAATCAATTGGGAGAAGCTTAATACCGAGTGGACTAGGGTCATCCACCCTTAAGTCCCAGAACTACGTGCCCAATAGATTGTAAGTCCCCTCTGTGGTTTGTTATCACCCCAGTCATGCCTCTATACCTCTGGCCAGGTATATTGGGTCCTCTCGATAGGGGGTACACATTGGACTCCACATTTAGTTCATGTGGTTTTATGTTGGTTATTACTAGATCCCTTACAGTCAGATTCTATTGCATTGACCATGTTATTAGTTGCAGTCAGATATTCAGCCTCATCATGTTATAAACTTGGTCATTGCATTTAGTTATTTTATGCTTAGTATTCTCTGTTTAGTATCATGTTTATCTCATATCATTGCTCAGATATTATGCTTTGGTTCAGTTACGTTATTGTACAACTTTATTCTATCCTGCATGCTTAGTACCTGTCAAGTACTGATGCACACTCTATGCTACATCTTCTCGTGATGTAGGTTCAGGTCCTCAGCTTCCAGATTAGGCATAGATCGGTTCTCGATCTCCAGTTCAACAACATCAATGGTGAGTCCTTATTCTTCGAGGACGAGTGACATGATTATCTTCCTTTTCTTTTAGTCTTTAGTTTCAATTTTTTCTATATTTAGCTGGGGCATGTCCTAGCACTTCTAGTCAGTTATAGGCTATTTTCAGACATAGATAGATTCAGCTATAGTTTTAGAGTTTGACTTTTCAGTTGTTGTTTAAACTCTCAGTTTTCATATATTCAGATAGTTTATGGGTATTCCCCGTCAGTTCAGTTTACATGATTATTTAGCTTCCGCACAGTATTTCTTTACTTCAATTTACTTTAGTATGCTTATGATATGCCAGCAGGGTTAGCTTGGGGTCAGTCGTGATCCTAGGTCCCGTGTCAGCGTCCTGGGGGTAGCTTCGAGGCGTGACAAACCTGGTATCAGAGAACTAGGTTTAAGAGTCCTAGGATGTCTAAAAAGCCACACTAAGTAGAGTCCTTTTCATGGGTGTGAAGTGCACCACATCTAATGAGAGGGAGGCTACGAAGTGTTTTAGAAAAACTTCACTCTCTTTGTTACTCTTATCGTGCATGAGGTACGATCGAATTTCCTCGTTCTAATATGTCATTATGCGCTTAAGATCATGCCTCCTTGTAGAGTTTACGCAAGGAATGCTAATGAACGCAATGATAACAAAGTTCCTCTAGTCCAGACCATGAGGTTTAGAACGTAGAGTTTCAGAATGCGATTCGGCTTTTGGCTCAGAGTATGACTAACCAGAACAATGAGCAGGTTCCAGTTCCTACTAATAGATATGGTGGATCAGTGGCAGTTAAGGTTCGAGATTTTGTTAGGATGAAACTGCCTGAGTTTTTAAGGTCACAAGTTGGTGAGGACCCACATAACTTCATTGATGAGGTTAAGAAAATCTTTGGAGTGATGCAAGTGACTGGTAATGGTAGGGTTGAGTTGGAATCCTACCAACTTAAGGATGTGGCTCACATATGGTACACTCAATGAAAAGACAGCAGGGGCTACTTTGTCTTTTGTAACTCCCTATATAACAGTAATTTTAGGTGTCAGTCCAGAAAATATTTCAGAACCCCCCTTAGTCTCTGCTCCAGTCGGTGACCCAGTTATAGCTAGACGGGTATACAGAACTTGCCCAATCACAGTCTCCCAGAAAGTCACCTCAGCAGATCTTGTAAAGTTAGAATTGGTAGACTTCGATATCATTCTAGTCATGGATTGGTTACATTCCTATTATGCCTCAGTCGATTGTAGAACTAGGAAAGTTTGTTTTTAGTTTCCAGACGAGCCAATCCTAGATTGGAAGGGTAGTAGCTCAGTGCTTATTGGTTGATTCATTTCTTACCTTAAGTCCAGAAAGATGATCTCTAAGCGGTATATGTATCATCTAGTTCGGGTTAAGGATTCAAGCTCCGAAACCCCCTTTTGAGTAAGTTCCAATAGTAAATGAGTTCCCGAAAGTGTTTCCAGAAGATCTTCCCGGAGTTCCTCCGAAAGGGAAATCTACTTTGGAATTGATCTCTTTTAAGATACCCAACCTATATCTATTCCTCCTTACAAAATGGCTGCAGTTGAGCTTAATAAATTGAAGGAGCACTTGAAAGATCTTCTAGATAAGGGTTTCATCAGATCTAGTATTTCCTTATGAGGTGCCTAGTGTTGTTCGTGAAAAAGAAAGATGGTTCTCTCAGGATGTGCATTGATTATAGACAGTTGAACAAAGTCACAATCAAGAATAAGTACCCTATCCCCCAGGATTGATGCCTTGTTCGACCAACTTCAGGGTGCTAGTAATTTCTTGAAGATAGACCTCAGATCCGATTACCATCAGCTTAGAGTCAGAGATAGTGACATCCTGAAAACAAACTTAAGAACTCGATACGGTCATTATGAATTTGTAGTTATGTCATTTGGACTAACCAATGCTCCTGTAGCTTTCATGGATTTGAAGAACAAGGTGTTCAAGCAATATTTGGATTTGTTGGTTATCGTCTTTATTGATGATATCCTCATTTACTCTAGGAATGAGGAAGAACATGCGACTCATTTGAGAGTTGTCTTGCAAACTCTCAAAGATCGCCAATTATTTGCTAAGTTTAGCAAATGTGAGTTTTAGTTGTAATCAGTTGCTTTCCTTGGGCATATTGTGTCTAGCGAAGGGATCCGAGTGGATTCTCAGAAAATAGAAGTAGTGAAACAATGGCCCAGACCTACCTCTCCTACAGATATAAGAAATTTCTTGGGTTTGGTTGGTTATTACAGAAGGTTTATGGCTGGATTTTCATCCATAACTTCTCCATTGATTAAGTTGACTCATAAAAATGTTCAGTTTCAGTGGTCAGATAATTGTGAGAAAAGCTTCTCAGAACTGAAAACTAGGTTGACTACAACTCCTGTTTGATTCTACCAGAGGGTTCAGGTGGTTATGTTATCTATTGTAATACATATAGAGTCGGCCTAGGTTGTGTGTTGATTAAACGAGGTAAGGTTATAACTTATGCTTCTAGACAAATTAAGGTGCAAAAGAAGAACTATCCAACTCATGACCTCGAGCTTGCAGAAGTGGTGTTTACACTTAAGATTTGGAGACATTACTTGTATGGTGTTCACGTAGACGTGTTCACAGACCATAAGGGCCTTCAGTATGTATTCACTCAGAAAGAACTAAATCTTCTCCAGAGGAGATGGTATGAATTCCTCAAGGATTATGATATGAGTGTGCATTAACATCTTGGTAAGGAAAATGTAGTAGCATATGCTCTTAGTAGAATATCTATGGGTAGTGTAGCACATGTTGAGAAAGAAAGAAAAGAGCTAGCAAAGGATGTTCACAGACTTGCTCGCTTAGGAGTTTGTCTGATGAGCATGTTAGATGGTGGTGTAACAGTTTAGAATGGGTCAGAATCTTCATTGGTAGTGGAGGTTAAGGAAAAGCAAGACAATGATTCGATATTGCTTCAACTAAAAGGTGCAGTCCATCAGCAGAGATTGAGGTTTTCTCCCAAGGGGTAGATGGTGTGCTTCGTTATTATGGTCGATTATGTGTTCCTAAGGTGGGTGAGTTGAGACAGCAGATTCTTGCAGAAGCCCATAACTGCAGATATTCTATTTATCCAAGAACCACTAAGATGTACCATGATCTGCAGGAAGTCTTTTGGTGGAATGGTATGAAAAGGGATATAGCGGATTTTGTGACTAAGTGCCCTAATTGCCAGCAAGTGAAAGTAGAACATAAAAAACCAGGAGGTATGATTCAAGAGATAAACATTCCTACTTGGAAGTGGGAAGTGATCAACATGGACTTCATTACAGTATTACCTCGTACTTGCATACAACATGATTTCATTTGGGGGATTGTTGATAGAGTTACTAAATCTGCGCGCTTTGTGGCAGTTAAGACTACAGATTTGGAAAAGGACTACACCAAGCTTTATATTAATGAGATAATTAGGTTGCATGGGCTTCCTTTGTCTATCATCTCAGATGGGCTTCACCGAAATTTTATTTTGACACTTTTTGGTGTAAACTAGTAAAACATCTATAGTAAAATTGAATTAAACAAAATTAATTGTCTTATTTAATACTCAGATATTTTTTTTAAAATATGGTGATAGTACAAGATTCATTAATTTTGTGGCTTTTGTATGTTAAAAACTTCAATGGTTTTTTTAAACTTAATTTTTAGAATTGATGTTTGCATTCCCAAAACATAGAATTGGTTCATCACATTTACATTTTGGCTCCATTTTCTCTATTTTTTTCTCCCTTCGTGATGTAGAGAAATTCTTCCTATGTTCGAAGTCTATTGGAAAAAATAAATGTATCCCCTGAATTAGAAATAGAAGTTTTTGTATTTATTTATCAATTGGAAGACAAAAATATTCAGATAAGAAATAAAAATACGAGTATGCGAGATGGAAAGCTAAACCATAACTTAAGCTTGAAATGAGTACAAGAGAACACTTACCTTAGCTTTGTTCGACTCATGAATGACTGAACTCAAAGGTAAAGCAATAAGACACATGCAATACATAAAGCTTGTAAACCATTATAAACAACTTAGTTCGTTAAGGATAAAGCAATAACAAACTCAACTTTACTTATATAAAAGTAATATAACTTTAGTGGGAGATTCGTTAACCGACAACCACCACTATGAGCCCTAGTGATAATACAACGTTTTACCTCAAGTTGCCCAAGGACCATCCTATACCTTGTCGTGATATAGGACCTTGCTTTACTTAGTGGATCCACTAGCTTAACTTACGTGATCATCTAAAAAGAATGACCCGTCAAGTCCCATGTTGGCTACATGGTTCTTATGGAGGGTTGAGTTAATATGAACTCGCGTCCCCAATTCGGTGCTCAATACTACTCCCAAAAAAACTTTGGCTCATAAGTGTTTTAAACACATCTTTCTTTAGTTTGAGATAATTGCTCAAAGCTTAGCCCAAAGGCTCTCTTGGAAAACATAGTTCCTTTCTTACTCAAATGTAAAAAAAAACACTTATGAACTTCTTTGGGAATACTTAGTTCCCTTATAACTTTTGAGAAAATGAACTCAACTCTATTCTCTTTACTTAACTTGAAACTCTATACTCTTTTCTTAACTTGAAACTCTATACTCTTTTCTTAACTTGAAACTTGAGCCTTAAAACGAAGTTAAAACGTTCAATAAAGACCCTTGAAAAACTTTAAAGACTTGTTTCGACTTACTTCTTAACTTCTAAGCTTGACTCTAACTTCCCTTGACTTTGATCCTAACTTTCCTCGAATTGGATTACGGATTCAAGGGTAATGATCTCATGTTTATGGATGAGTTCAGGATGTCTAGATGTACCTTTGAGTGTTGAAAATAACTATAAAACATAGGTACATTACCAAGGAACATGTATGAAAAAGTGGGGAAGGATTGGCGTCTTTGGCGCTCTAAGACGCGCGGGGCGCCAGCCGTCAAAGCTCAGAAGGCCTGGTGGGGCACTCTGCATGGCGCGCCACCCCAAGGGTGGAAGCTCAAAATCCCTTATGGGGCGCGCTGGCTGGCGCGACGCCCCAACCATTTTCCCTGAAAATCCGACTTTTCTCCTTTGTTTTTTTCCAACTCTAAACCTTCTTAACTTCAAAGGTTCCAGCCCCAAACACTTAGAATCATAAAACTCCTTAATATACAATAGATTCAACTCGAAATCACAACTGGAAACATGCACCAAACCAACAAGAAACTTCAACAACACAACCACAACTTCAACAAACACAACCAATCTTTTCTCAGAATTAAAATGAGTTTGGCGTGTGGGGGAATGAACCAACCCAACACTATGATCTCACATACCTTAATAGGGATCACCCCCGACGAAAACCACGCCGATCTTGACGAATCCTTGCTTCTTCTTCTCTTTCTCCTCTTCTTTCTCTCTTCTCTCAAAAGCCCTAACTCTCACTTTAAAAAGGAAAAACTGATTTAAAATCAGTCTAAAACCTTAATATAACCAAAAGAAATGGTTAGGGAAAAGACCAAAATACCCTTATAAATTCGGACTAAACTGCCCTGTGCCAACAACCCAACTTCCAAAGGGCATAACTCACTCATACGAACTCGGAATCGAGCAAACTCGGCGGCGTTGGAAATATTATTCCAAGAGCTTTCCAAACATAACTTAAATTCACCTAACTCATCCTAAGCTAGGTGTTATGACTGCTCAAAGTTGACCAAAAACTCATTTTTTTCCCATACTTGACCAAATTTCCAGATTTGAATTCTTTCCAAAAATGACTATTTCCAATTTCCAACTTCTTCATAGTTATTTCAACTTACACGATGTTACAACTATTTACATGGAAGTAAAAATAAAAATAAGGAATCTGTAATTTTCAGATGGAAAAACAAAACCAAAACTTAAAAGAAAAGAAAAGAAAAGCTGGTGTGATTCTACTATGTTAGTAAACTCTGTGTCATCTAAAAACATAGTCCCTTTTAACCTTTTTCATTCTTCTTTGCCACAAAATCATCATTCTCGAGCTTCTTCATTGATGAGTCTTTAATAAATCCAACAAATGGTAACCTCATTATGTCAATAATTATTTTCTTAATAGGTGTGTCAAGTCAAAAGTGGACAAGTAATTAGGGACAGAGGGAGTAATATTAGCCATCATATTTACCATGTTACAAATCATAGATTAATTTTACTTGGACATATTCGATTATAGAAAATCCTTAAATATACATTTTTCCTTTTGAAATCATTTATGATGGGACAATTCAACGACCTAAAATCGAGATTTTAGTTATTGCGAAAAAAAAGGGAAGTCTTTAATCATTTTTTTCTTAAGCCTAAAAACAATTTTCATATTTATAGTTCCCCCCTACTCACCTTTTTCTTTATCTTCCTGTTCCTTTTTTTAAAAAAAAAATTAAATATTTTTTTTTGCATTCAAATTAAACTTTGTTATATGAGTAGGCAAGAGATGGATAACATGCTTAGATTTACTAAAGTCTATATATATTTAAATAATAGAATGTTTTGGGTTGAACTAATCATTTTTTCCTTCGAAACAATTATATATGTCAAAATATTAATTATACAAAAATTAAAATCTGAATCTTTATTAAATGATTACTTGAGTTTTATTTTTTAAATAATTACAACAATCCAACATATTTAGTGGCGTACTGAACTTTCATATTAATTTCTTCTGTGAAATATTATTTTTAAAATTTAATGGGGAGGGGATTATAATGTGGGGAATCGAACCCTCACCAACAAAGTGGGAGTGAAGGTAGCCAACCAACTGAACTACTCAGATTCTCATTATCTTGAAATATTATTTTGTTTGGTGAAACCCTTAATTTTATGATTCAACCAAAAGCGTTCGTCCTACTATATATAATTGGATTGCTACTTCACGGAGTCGTTAAATAGAACAGGGTATCACTGTTGGTTGTAATTGCTAAAACCTTCACAAAGGATAATTTGGGATATTGTTGGTAGTTGTTTGATACAATGCTTCAGATGATTAGAAATGTTAAAAAGTAGTTATTACTGTTCATTAGTGACCAAAACAGTTATTGTTGTTCACTGTTATTAGAGTTTGTTAGAGCAGTTATTCTGTTAGTTGTAGCATTAGCTTCCAATTCAGTTCTATTAATAGAGATGTAATACAATTGTAAATCATTGAATGATATATGATAATTCTTCTCTTCTCTCTTTTACTCTGTTCTTCTTAGCTTCTATCTCGGAATTGCCCTGATATAGCTATCTTCTTCTTCGAGTGTAGTGTATTTTTTATGTTGATACTGAAGGCAGGAGAAATCCAGAAAATGCAAGGAAGTCCTCGTTGGAGCCACTGAGTTTTATCATCAAAGAAAATTTTCAAGTCGGAATCAACAAACATTCTCAGATATCTCCATGTCAGGTGAGCTAGTGATCTTGATGATTTTGACGCTATCAAGAGGCCCTTATAAATATGCCTCAACACAAGGGTAGAAGGACTTTTCCTTTCTAGCAGTTTAGAGAACTCAAAATCCAGGTCTTCACTAACTTCATGGAATCTTCTCACCTAGCAACACTAGTAGTTTTGTTTCTCATAAGTTTGTTTGTAATTATCCTACCCACAAGACCTCTTCTCTGTTTCTTTCACTTTTATTCTACTATTAGTGAAATACAATTTGGTGAAGTTGCACTTAGTTATAATTCCATGTACATGTATAAGTTTATGATGTGATTCCATCTTTAGCAGCCAATAACAAAGTTTGTACCTTTACCGTTTAAATCATGTTGGGTATTAATTACCTTGCGTTTGTTACATATTAAGCTAGTCTTTTATCTTGTAGGAAAAAGTTTATGACTTTATAAATAGAGACTTATTCCTTCTAACCCAATAGGATTCACAATGTAGTTGTAGGGGCTAGAGAGTTTTGTTTAGAGGGAGAATGTATGCGACACAAGTGTTACGTTAACACTTGTGTGAACCTCTTTGTATTTCAAGTAAATTGTGTGAGGTTACTTCTCTTAATATTTTGTACTCTCATATTTATGAAGTTGAATACTCATCTTCTCTTGTGGATGTAGTTCGGTTGATCGAACCACGTTAAATCTTTGTGCCTTATGATATATATTAGTGAACAAAAAGATAACAAAATTATAAGATTACAATTGAAAATAAAATGAAGAAATAAATCTCTTCAGGCTGAGGCGCGGATATGTCGCTTTCTTTAAGGAGATTCGCCCGCTGTAGCAAATGTTTTTCACCGGTCCAGCAGTAGTCCTCTTGACTTGTCCCCTCCAGGATACAACAACCTTCTCACAAAGTATAACTCAACAAACTCTGGACAAGAGTTGAGTCCAAAGCTCCACAAAAAGAACACCTCCCTTCAACTAATAAGAACTCTCTTTTTTGACAAACTTTATGCACTCTATATATTTCTTATGTATAAAACAAATGAAGACCACCACTATTTAAAGTAGAAGAAGTCCTCCTAGGAATAAATAGGAAGATAATGAGGTTGTAAATAGTGAAGATAAATGGCCTAGGAGTTACATAGGTCACAAGGTATAATTGAGGAATAAAGAATGGGATTTCAATATGGAGGAGTAATGGTCATAGTTGACCACTACTTGTTCTGCCAGAATAACACAACTGCAATAACAATTTTGTAACCATCACATAAAGGCCAATAATGCCTATGCAAATTGATTAACAGAAATGAGTAATTAGGCACTAATGCCTAACGTTCCAGCAATGAAAATTGTCCACTAATTACTGAAACATTCATCAATCTTTTAACTCCAAAATAAAGCAAATTATTATATTAAATTATTAATATTAAAATGCTAACAAACCAATAATCCCCCACTCATTTTACTATTAGATAAGAGAGTATACCAGCTGAAGGAAGACTAACATGTATAATGAAGGTGGGCACTACATTGAATCTTCACTTAGTGAAACAATAGCTTTTACTCCAAAGTCGTAGTGGTCTCAGATTTGAACTATGACTGCTTAAGGGAAATAAAATATTATTGTCTACACATAATAATCAAGGTGTTGAGATGAGCGTTAAAAGCCAGCACGTTACGGCCTTGTGCTATCCCGATTTCGTGAGTGCATTTGAGAATAAGCCCAATTCTCATAGGAAGCGACCTACTTCCACACTCACATAGGTGAAATCTGTCGAGAGTGCTCATGTAAGTTTAATGCTCCACCCATACAGGCCACAGATACTCATTAAGAGTTTTATCAACTCAACCTTCAAAAATTACTATAGGAAACAATGCACTCTCATCATAAGAAGGGAATAAAAAATGGTGCATTTTTTCACAACAAGTAATCATATGATTGGTTTTTCCCTTTGAACCTGTTTATAGGATCTCTAGTCCCTAGATTGGGTTTCTCCATATATGACTCAAGGATTTGTAGGCTTCAATCATATCCCCCTCGATGTGCTCCAGACCTTTTCTCTTGTTAAGGCCTTAGTAAGAGGATTTGCAAGATTATCACAAGATTTGACATAATCAACATTAATGGTATCACTTGTCAAATACGATCTTACATTATTCTGTTTCATCCTTATAGGTCTGGATTTACCGTTGTAACAACGGTTTTGGACTCTACCAATCGAAGCGGTGCTATCACAATGAATTAAAATAGGAGGAATTGATTTTTCAAAATAAGGTATTTGAAATAACAAATCTCTTAACCAATTCGCTTCCTCACTAGCTGAACCTAAAGCAATTAGTTCAGCCTCTATGGTAGAGTTAGCAATTATAGTTTGATTTTATTATCTCCAACAAATATCACCACCACCTAAAGTAAAGACGTAACCAGTGGTAGAACAGGAATCACCTGATAAAGTGTTCCAATCTGGATCACAAAAGCTTTCAAGTACATCATGATATTTTCTATAGAACAAACCACAATTTTTTGTTCCAATTAAATATCTCACAACTCTTGCTATACCATGCCAATGTTCATTACCTGGCTTGCTTGTAAACCTGCCAAGTACTCCTACTGCATATGCAATATCAGGCCTAGTGCAATTAGTCACATATCTCAAACTTTCGATTATGCTAGCATATTCCTTTCGATTATGCTAGCATATTCCTTTCGATTAATTACATCATTTTCACTTTCAACAGGAAATAAGTGAACACTTGAATCAAAAGGAGTTACAACATGCTTGCAATCATGAAACTTATATTTTTTCAAAATTTTCTCAACATAATGTGACTGGTCAAGGAAAATTCCATCACAAGTTCTTGTTATTTTTATTCCAAGAATAAAATTTGTCTCACCAAGATCTTTCATGTCAAAATGGCTTCGAAGAATATTTTTAGCTTCATCAATAACATTCATGTTAGAGCCAAAGATCAATAAATCATCAACATACATGCAAATAATCGCATGTGAATTATTTCAAGACTTATAATTTATGCATTTATCACACTCATTTTTTTAAAACCATTTTCAATCATGCAGGAATCAAACTTTTCAAGCCATTGCTTTGGTGCCTGTTTCAAGCCATATAGGGATTTAGTAAGTTTACATACTTTGCTTTCTTGGTCTGCTTCAACAAAACACTCGGGTTGATCCATATAAATTTCCTCATTTAGGTCTCCATTTAAGAAAGCAACTTTTACATCCATTTGATGAATTTGCAAATCAAAAATTGCAGTCATAGCAATTAAAAGTCTTATGGATGTCATTCTTGTTACAAGTGAAAAAGTATCAAAAAATTCTAGTCCTTTTAGCTGTTTAAAACCTTTTGCAACTAGTCTAGTCTTATATTTATCAATAGATCCATTCGGTTTCAACTTTTTTCTTAAGACTCATATGCAACCAATTGTTTTACAACCCGGTGGTAAATCAACTACCTTTCAAGTTTTATTAGAAATCGGTGATTCCATTTCATCATTTACAGCCTCTTTCCAAAAAATGGAGTCATGTGAAGATAAAACTTCTTTTAAAGTGACAGGGTCATCTCCAACATTAAACACATAAAAATCAGGACCAAATTTTTTTTCTACTCTAGCTCTTTTACTTCTTCTTAACTTAAAATCATCAATTTCTTTATTTTTCAAAGTAGAAGTAGAAGAACTAGGTAGTGACAAAACATTTTTTTCAATCCTTTGACCCCCACTATTTTTAGAATCAAAAGAAAATTTATTTTCATGAAAAATAGCATTACCTGATTCTATTATAATATTATCTTCAAAATTAAAAAATCTATAGATTGTACTATTTGAAGCATAACCAAGAAAAACACAAGTAGTAGCTTTCTTACCCAACTTTGTAATCTTGGGAAACATTATCGTCACAAAGGCTAGATAACCCCAAACTTTTAGATATCCCAAACTTGGCTTGTGACCTTTCCACAATTCAAAAGGTGTTTGTTTAGACTTTTTTATGAGGCACACGATTCAACACATAAGAAGCAGTTAAAATAGCTTCACCCCAAAAATTTAAGGGTGCATGTGACTCAATAAGCATGACAATAGTCAATTCAACCAAAGTTCTAATTTTTCTTTCCGCTACACCATTAGATGAAGGAGAATAAGGAGGAGTAGTTTCATAAATTATTCCCAAGGTCTGCGTACTATTTACCCTCCCCAGACCCCACCTAGTGGGATTTCACTGGGTTGTTGTTGTTGTTGTTGTTGTTGATCTAAAAAAGAATTAAACTCATTTGACTCATATTCACTGCCTCTATCACTTTTAATTCTTTTTATTTTTCTTTCAAACTGATTTTCAACCTCATGGAGATAAGTTTTAAAATTTTCATAAGCATCACTTTTATTTTTCATCAAGTAAACATATGTAAACTTAGAAAAATCATCAATGAAAGTGATAAAATATTTATTACCTCCACGAGTTAAAACTCCACCAAGTTAACAAATATCACTATGAACTAGTTCTAACAAATCAATTTTTCTTTCAACTTGAAAATGAGGCCTTTTAGTGATTTTGCCTTTACTACAAGCCTCACACTTTTTGGGATTAATTTTAAACTACTCATGATTCCAACATAACGATCATTAATATGACACAAACGAGCATGCCAAAAATTAGTAGAAGAAAACATATTAACAGAAGTAGAAACTTTATTCACTTCAACATTCAGTTTAAACATCTCATCACAAGCATACCCCTTTACCACAAAAATACCCTTCTTCACAATTACATGTTGATCAGATTCAATAATCTATTTAAAGCCTGCTTTATTAAGAAGAAAACTAGACATCAAATTTTTTTCTCATGGAAGGAGTATAAAATACATCTTTCAAAGTTAATACCCTTCCAGCAGTAAAACACAATTCGACTTCTCCCGTTCCAAGCACTTGAGTTGTCTGAGAATCACCAAGCATGATGATTTTGGGCTCCTCAAAATGAGTATATTTTTTAAACCAGTCTTTGTCATAAAACACATGACGGTTTGCATCAGAATCAGCCCACCATCCATCAACACTCTCAACCATGTTTATGTCGGTAATCACCACCACAAAAAGGTTCTTCGGTAACGTTTTCCTGAGGGTTAGGACCACATTTCCGGAATCTGCAAAATCAAGCAATATACCCACTCTTGCCACAAACAAAGCATGGTCCCTTATCTTAAACTTGTTGATTTTGTGCTTGGTTATTTTCACCATTATTTTTCTTGGGAGGTCTACTATTATTTTTCTTAAATTTTTTCTTCTTAGGCTTCAAAGAAGTATTTTTGTGAGTTTCAAGAGTAGCATTATTTGAAGTAATTAAATTTACCTTCGTTGTAATGTTGCTCTCTTCTTTTTGTAAAAGTGCATCTTGGGTCTTGCCTCTTCACCATCGTACTTTTCCACTTTCTCGTGATGAGAAATAAGCTCATCATCATCCATGGAGGTGTCATCAACTTGATTAGGATTCTTCTCGATTAACACATAAGAAACATTGAGAAGACTTAAGTAGAAAAATACTTTACCATTCCCTCTTTTGAAATGGTTACCATTGAACCGAAATGGCTTGTTAAGGTCTCCCATCTTGACATCCACGATTTTTTCAATTGTAGTCATTCTGAATCTCCTTAAAATTGTTAGTGAAAAAATTACAAGATAACAAAATTATAAGATTACAATTGAAAATAAAATGAAGAAATAAATCTCTTCAGGTTGAGGCGTGGATATCTCGCTCTCTTTAAGGAGATTCAAGCCCACTGCAGCAAATGTTTTTCACCAATCTAGCAGTAGTCCTCTTGACTTGTCCCCTCTAGGATACAACAACCTTCTTACAAAGTATAACTCAACAAACTCTAGATAAGAGTTGAGTCCAAAGCTCCACAAAAAGAACACATCACTACAACTAATAAGAACTCTCTTTTTTGACAAACTTTATGCACTCTATATATTTCTTATGTATAAAACAAATGAAGACCATCACTATTTATAGTAGGTTGTGAATGATGCTTTTCAAGTGGCTTCCATTATTGAGAAGTTACCTCCATTGTCGAAGGACTTCAAAAACTACTTGAAACATAAACGCAATGAGATGACTGTTGAAGATCTCATGGTAAGGCTGAGGATCGAAGAGGATAACAAGGGGTGATTGTGGGGGATTGTTAGGTTTAGCAAGGTGTGAATGGGAAATAAAAAGAGAAAATGGAAAGTGGAAGAACCAATGAAAGAGGGGGAACCAATTTTGGAGGGAAAATGAAAAGTCATTGCAAAGTGCAAATGAAAAGTCATTTTTACCATATTGGTAGAAGAAAGGAAATTGTTGTCCTTATATTATGAAACACTTCCTTTAGTTCTCAAAGGGTTAAGAAGAAGGTGCCCCCTCGCGCCGTCGTCGTCGCTCGCTCAGCTTCGGATTCGGATTTGGATTTGGATTTGGATTTGGATTTGGATTTGATTGATTGATAATATTTTTTGACAAAATTTATTTAATCAATCTTGTTAATTCATTTCTTTTCTCTTATAAATTTATTCAGAATGTTAGTTAAATAACAAAATTAATTTCGCAACGAATTATTTGAAATTTATGTGTAACGGTAAATTCATTTGAAAGGATTTGTTCCTTCCGAAAAGTCGTTACTTTTCCCAAAAGACACAACTTTCTGGAAAACATGGGTCTGAACAGACGTGTTCCTTGCTGCTAATGGCTATAAATAAGAGGTCATTTTCATTTTTCCAAACACTTGAAAAATTTTCCTCTCTGCATACA